>PVKB01008102.1:0-21595 GCA_004027205.1 Ctenodactylus gundi | reverse complement strand
TTGGGTTCCAAAGTGAGTTTGGCACCAGCCTGGATTACAGCGGGAGACCTTGTCTCAGAATTTTTTTCAACTAATATTAAAGGTTATTTGGCAAGCTAGGATTTTCTCAGATTTTTTTTTGAGACCAAGTCTCACTCTGCAGCCCAGGCTGGTCCTGAACTCACTATGGAGCCCAGGCTGGCCTTGGACTCACAGCAATCTTCCTTTCTCAGCTACCCAAGTGCTGGGATTACAGGCATGCACCACCACGCCCAGGTTATGTGGTGCTGGGGAATTGAACTGGGCTACTTAGCATTTGACTTAGCACTTGCTAGGCAAGTGCTTTAACTGCTGAGCCATTCCTGCAGCCCTCTCAGATATTTTTTAAAAGTGTTGTTTTACACGTTAGCTTACACAGACCATTGTTATATGTCTTATTTCTTAAAACGTAATCATCTGATATGACACACATAGTCATCGTCTCACTCTGCTACGAAGGTAACAACTTGTTTTGCTCTGTTGCGGCCTTGTTATTGCTTACAGTCATTTAAGTGACAAGAGCGGTGAGAGACAGTCTTGCCTTGCTGTAGAATGTTATGTTCTCTGCTGATAAAATAGACATTAATTCTTGTACATTGTATTGAAAGTTTTTGCAGATCTATCATGCAGACTTAAACTTCTAAAGGTATTACTGTGCTATAATTCTTGGTTTTGAGTAAGTACTGTGCTTCCTCCCGAAAGCTAGTTTGTAACACAAGGGAATTCTAGTATATGTCTGACATACTTTTCTGACAGAACTAACTCTATTTCAAAGAGTATTGTATTTTCTGACTCAACTTGGTCACTTTGTCGCAGTTATGTTCTGCATAGATTGAATTTGCCTTGCTTTTATTAGCTAGTTTCCTTCTTCTCGTGAGCTTTGCCACCATAGTTTGTCAAGTTCTAGTGTTTTCAGGCACTGACCGTGACGTAGAAGAAAATAGATTTGGCAATGGACACTAAGTAAACTTAACCTAAATGACATTTTTTTCCTGACTCTCTGATATTACTCATTTTTGGCCAAAAGCGTTTCATAGGACTGACTCTGACCCCTCCAATGTGGGACTGACCTTCCCTGGGGAAAGCCACCTCAGCCCGTGGCTAATCGGCATGTTAGGAAGACACTGGCTTTTCAGAAAGGGAAGGAAATGCAGTCAGAGACAAGTCGGGAAGGTTTTAGCATCAGTGCTAAGGTGGGTCAAATCTGTCAAAAGATAAGTAGAGCTACAGAGGTTATGAAAGAAGATTCTTTATGATGACGGCTGAAAATCACTAAGACCTTCCGTTGGCAGAGTGTGGCTGTTGGGTATCTCCTGACTTTGGTTTTCTTTTGTGATTGACCTCAGCCTTCTTTTGAAGGACCCTTTTTGGGCTCAAGCAACTCACTTCCACTTGCTACCTTTGATGGAAACCATGCACCGCTTCAACATAGGATAGTTAGAACCTTTAGAATGGGTTTTAAGCAACAACAACAATAAGCCAGGGGGGAATTGTAATTAGAATGATGGGGTTTTTGAAGTTAAATGGTTAGATTTCCTTTTCTTCTAAAAATAAACTGCTTTTCTGGGACTCTATATTCCCCCCAAATACCCACCCCCCTGCCACCTGCCCATCGCAGCCCAGCAACGAAATTGGCAGTCACAGTAGCACCTTCTCTTCACACCCAGTGACAGCCTTTGTAAATACATGTGGAGACACAGAGGGTCCTGGCGGTGGGAGGTGCAAGACAATTCCCCTCCACAGAGGAAGGAAGAGGGAGTCAGAGATGGCTCAGGGCAGCAAGGAAACCTGAACATGAGCGCCATTTCTCTGTGTTCCTCCCTTTCTTCTGTTTCATACTACAAAACCCTTGCTTACCTGCGCAGGGAGAGATAGAGTATGGCAAAATGTACCATCTCCTCATAGCGACCTTTGAACACATCATTTTTTTCTTATTTTGCTGTATTGAATGACCTTTTTTGATTTGCTCTCTGGTGAGCAAATGAACCGAAAGCCTGTGGTCCCTGCTGGCTGTGAGAACTGAACTTCCTGGAAACTAGCCCCACTCACAATGAGCATGCTAATCAGATTCCCACCGACTTGGGGTGAGGTTCGGACGTTTTGCATACAAGATTATCAGGCGCTATCTTGGCCCCCTTTCTATGTTCACATCCATTGTCCTTCTCCTCTGTATTCCACCTGCCATAAGTCTTTTGATTATGTACTATTCCTGAAATTACTAAGGATCTTCTGGAAGTGTCGAAGAAGAACCCCAGTTTCCACCCGCCTGATGGCTAAGAATGTCCTCAGGTAGCCTCGGAGGCCCATAGCATAGATTTCTCCTTTCCAGTGTGACTCGTCTACCTGATGGTTCCACCAATGTTTTTATAAAGTTGTTTGCCATGTGACTTTCTTCTGTAACTGTACACACTATAAGTAACGGCTAACTACTTGGAACGTGCTATGTGGGGAACCTAAATCATGTCCCAGGCCGTGATCACTCATATTTGGTTTCAGAACAAATTTTCCCTTGTTCTCTATAAGGCAAAAGTAATGTTTCCCATCGACAGCCGATAACACTAGCAGGCTCACTCAGCTTCACAGCACGCGTGGCCTCCCTCTTCAGCTCCCAGCCAGTTTCTTAACCCACCTGTCCCCAGGGGCAACACATGCACACTCCAGGCTCAAGTTTTCAGTTTGCTAGCTTTTATTTTACATTTTTTGGGGGGTTGTGCTGTAGACTTCAACTCCCGTGCTCGTGGGCAGCATTTCTTAGCTTCTCCCGCTCTCCTCGAGATCCGTGGTAAATGCACCTAACACGTTATCGATGATCTCTAAGATAGTCATAGGAAACATGGGGAAAAGAAATGGAAGAGAAAAGGAGGAAAGAAAGAATTGAGAGAGAGTGGGAGAAAGAAAGCAAGAAGCAAGAGAATACAAATGAGGCTTCCAGGGCCCCAGGCACCAGCCACCCCCTTTCCACCTCTCCCCAGTGCCATCTTCTGCTTTCCAAACGCAATAAAACCATTCTGGGGCTACAAAGAATCTGGTTGTGGACGTTTGATTCACTAGATGATGCAAGGCCTTCAGAGGCTTGTCTCAACCAACCAACCAACCAAACATCCAGAAAACCAGAAACCACACGGGTTGAAAACAGGCAGATTCTCCTGTCGGGAGACTTGGGGTTGGTGCCAGCCTCCCTCCCTTGGAAATGAACAGTATTTCTCTGCTCTCCTCCCTTTCTTCTACTTCTTACTAAGAAACTTTTACTTAGCTGTGCGGAGGGAGGTGGGGATTTAAGGCAGATGCAGTCCACAGTCTCCTTATGTTAGCTTTAAAAGGGACAAACAGCATAAAATGACAACGGGAGTTTGAATATGAATGAAAATTGGGGACATTTGAAAACGCAGGGACCGTGGATGGTCCAGGTTACCAAGTGGCTGTGGAGGTGGAAGCTGGTCTTGAGGGAGGGGTGGAGATACGATACTAGGGCCCACAAGTCTCACCTGGCGGCACACTCACCTTCAATTTTCTGTCTTAGAGTTTCCAAGTCAAGCCCGTCTGCATTTAGGATTATATCGGTAAGTTCCTCTAAACTTTGGCCTAGACCTGGGGTGGTTTGTAATCGAGAGCAGAAGAGGTCACATCAGCAGAGCAGTCTCTTCATTTGTGCGACCACCTCTGGATGCGGCACCACCCACGCCTCTTTGCTGAGGGAACCATATGCTTTCCAGTGGAAGTTTGGTAGGCCTACCCATTTACTACCCCAGGAATCCTGTACGTAGAAGCAGATGAGCTCTTCTCATCCCCTCTTAAGCAGTTGGAGTGTGTCTGTGTCTCCATGAGCTCGGGCTGTTGCGTGTATCAGAATTCAAAACCCTCAGAAACTTACCCTGAATACTGGATCTCTGCTTCCTTGCTGACCTCAGTGTCTTGCCGAGTAAGCCTTGGGCTTCTGCATTGTCCTTCTTGGCAACTGGTGCCTCATCGGGTACTACAAAAGGGTTAGGGGTGAAGGAGCTGTAGCCGCGCCTGCTTCCCAGCCAGGGGTGGGCATGCTGGTGTGCACCCCAACACTTGTCCTCGGGCTGCTCTCTGTCTAACCCTTCTAGAGCTTATTCTTTATAGTATCCTACACCCCCCCCCCCTTCAAATCTTCTCTTGCTCCCTCAAAGTCTTTTCCTTCTATTCCAGGGCCTTTTCCTAGAGTGGCTTATGATCCAGAAAAGAATAAATTCATTCTGGGAAAGAGATCACCGCAGTTAAAGAGACTCTCCCCTAGTCTTCTCCCCTCTGGGAATCCTTCTCCTGGATCTCTGGTCTACTTCCCTGCGGTTCTCTACTTGCATCCACAGGATTAAGCCTCCCACCCAAGGTGGGGCCAGGAGGGGCAAAAAAGACTCACAGCTCATTGCTCCAGGCGCAGGGGCAGCTTCTGAGTCATCTGCAAAGAATGGAACAGTGAGCACATCAAGGAGAGTGAAGTGAAAACCATACCCAGCTGGGATCCTCTGGAGTTCCTGGACCTCTGATCTTCAGCCATGGTTTCTGGACAGGTGAAGACAAACCTCTGCTACCAAGGGTTCCTCAAGAAAGGCTGTTGATACCTAAACCAGATCTCTCTGTTGTCTTCCACAGACCTAGGCTACCTACCCATTCCATGCAAGTGCAATTATTCTCTCTCTCTCTCTCTCTCTCTCTCTCTCTCTCTCTCTCTCTCTCTCAACAGGGTCTTGCTCTGTAGATGAGGATAGCTTTGACACAACAATCTTCCTGCCTTCAAGTCCCCAGCGTTGGGATTACAGGTGTGGGCCACTACACCTGACTAATTTTTATGTGGTACTGGGCGACTGAACCCAGGGCCTTGTGCAGGTTATACAAGCACTGTAATCACTGAGCTATACCACCTGCCTCTCTCATTCTCTTCTATGGCTTGTTGGATGTCCGGGTTTTATAATTAAAAATGAAGGGGCGTGTCCTGGTTGTGGCGATGAGGCAGGACTGGTTCTGGTTATCCCCCATATGAGGCCTCTGTCCCTCCGTTCCTTTGCTCCTTCAGCAGCTGTAAGCCTGACAGTGTTTTAGAAGTTAGAGACACATCTGAGGGGTCACAGACGGTCTTCGTTTGGGGAAGCTGACAGTCAGTGGGAGATTTTGAGGCATTATTTAATTACACTTCTGGTAGCGTTAGGAAGGAGAAATGCAGGAGGCAGTGCGATAAGAAGAAAAGAGCCTCAGGTCTTCTGCAGCGTGAGTCAGGCTGCTCGGAGGAAATGTGCTGACACAGAGGGTAAAGGGCAAGCACTGAAAAGTTGAGTCAGGAGGGCTACTGGAAGGAGGAGGATGGAGAGATGCAGAGACATGCTCAGAATTCATGGCACTGGGTGATGTCTTGCCTTGTGGAAAAGAAAAAGTTGTCGGAGTGACCGAATGAAGTGGACACATCAGAGACAGGGAGAAGATGGAGCCGCGTGCCAGGTTGTGACCAGGTGGGGGCGCCCGGCTCTCTCTGACCAGTGGGCACCCTGTTCTTGTGAGGGGAGCATAGCCTGAGGCAGTAGTGGGCTGCAGGGACCTTTTGGGAGAGTTGCTTCTGTTGAGGAGGGGAGAGGGGAATGAAACATCTCTAGCCATAAGAGAAATGCAAATCCAAACAACACTAAGATACCATCTGCCTCCTGAGAGAATGGCCTATATCAATGAGTCAAATAGCAATCAGTGCTGGCAAGGCTGTGGGGAGAAAGGGACCCTCCTGCACTGCTGGTGGGAGTGCAAATTCATTGGAACACTCTGGAAAGCAGTATGGAGAGCTCTCAAAAGACAAGAAATAAATATCCCCTTTGATACAGCAACACCCCTCCTGGGAATATATCCAAAAGGCCAAAACAACATACAGAAGAGATATATGTATACCCATGTTCATAGCAGTACAACTAGCAATAGCTAGAATATGGAAGTCTCCAAAATACCCATCAATAGACCAGTGGATACACAAAGTGTGGTACTTATACACAATGGAATACTACACATCTGTAAGGTCCAACAGTGTGGAGGTTTTCACAGGCAAATGGAAGAAACTTGAGAACATCATGCTTAGTGAAGTGAGTCAGAAGCAGAAGGTGAAACATCGGATGGTCTCTGATATGAGAGACCCAGACCACAACCATCTCATGGAACTTTAGATGAAAGGCAAAGCGAAAGAGGGGGACAGGGTTGGGGTGGAGGGAGGGAAGGGAGGGTAAGGAGAGGGACAAAAGGAGAGCGGGAAAGCCCTTGTGACCTTGACAAGATGTGTATGTGCACAAAATGCTCAACTCCGCTGTAAACCTTAAATTCTGCACTTGTATGTATCAATAAAATGGGAAAAAGAAAATCTGACAAATCGCAAATGAGAAATTTTCTGCAAAATTGCAAACCCGTGTTCAGTAAAACATGAGAAAGTCAAAAAAAATAGAAAGAAAGAAAGAAAGAAAGAAAGAAAGAAAGAAAGAAAGAAAAAGAAAGCCTGGCTAGGATTTCTGCAGGGTGGAAGGATGGGTGCAGGGGAAGGGCCATACTTACTTGTCCAAATCAGGGCCCCCGTCAGGGCTGCCAGGCAGAAGAGAGCTGCAGTTCTCATGTCTGCGTGGGCTGAAGCGCTTGTGGTGCAGAGTCTTCAGAGTGCCTCAGCTCTGTGGCGTTGGTATTCGCTCTTTGCGCCTCTTTTTATTCAAGACACGGACCAATGGGAATTGGTCTTCCCCTGGCCTGATCTCTCTTCTTCCTCGTCTCCCACTTCAGGGCCACCTTCTGTCAACAAAGGCCGGCTGGGGCTGGTTGGTGCCTGCCTTCTTTCCCTGCAGGTAGGTTCTGGACAGCGGTTCTGGAGCTGGCACTGTCCTACCTGGCATCTTTGCCTGCCTCTCCCATCCTCATCCCGCTTTTCCCTGGGGCTTCCGTGTCTGGTGACATCTGTGGTTCTAGGGTAGACCAGGAGGGGTGTCTGGGTAGGGCCCTGGTAGTGCTGCAAAGCTGTGGAAGCAGGATGTTAACTTAGGAGGCTGGATTGAGCCCTTTCAGGATCAGCGAATGTGGCTGGGGTTTCTCCGGTGTGGGCCAGGGCTGCTTTCAGAGCATGTGGCGGCCATTCTTGAAGGCCCAGAGACGGTGGGTCCTCTCTCAGGTTCCTTACTCGATAACCAGTGCTGCCAGCCTCTGTCGGCCTTGACTGAGATGTCTTTAGTAAAATTCTCTGGCTAACATAGCATATGAAGCCCAGCTCACCCTTCCGAGGTGAGGACGGTCTGTGCGGGCAGTCCACGTTAGTGGAGAGCCTAAAGGTGCTTCTCCTTGCCTCAGCATCCCTGTGGCATACCTGTGTTTGCCTAGGGATGGCAGACACAGTCCAAGAGATACAGATTTGTCAGCTCTGGGGCCTTGGGAGAGGCAATTGAGCTGCCTTGGTTCTATTGTTTTCATTCAACAATGAGAAATTATAGTCCTCATCCTTCAAGATTAATATGAGGCTAAGTATGTCAAGACTGGTCACCTTGTTCTTTCATCCTTTTGGGGGGAACTGAAGTCAAAATAAAACCTTTGTTTCTCATCCTACCAAAAACAAGTACTTCCTGACATGTCTTCTGTTCATGGTGTGGTCCTGGGAGCCAGCACAGCCTTGTGTCCTGTGCTCGGCCCAGACAGGCACATGGGAGCAAGTTGTGGTCTTGCCAGGAGAGAGCACGCAGGGGGCTGGAGCCCAGACAGACCAGCAGACAGCAGAGATGCAGAAGTGGCAGCAGTAGCAGGGACAATTCCAGAAGAAGTGCGTGCCATTCCCCTTCGCAGAGGTTTGACATCTGTTCCATTTCGTAGCCGAGTGATTTGGGGCATGTCACTTAATGACTCTCATTCTTTATACTTGTGACAATCAAGTGAGTAAAGCTCCCATGGCCAGCTTTCTGAGGTCCCTCCGGGGCTCCGTCTGGTCGCTCTCTTGCCCCACGGATCTTGCCGCACCCAGCACCGTCCTCTCTCTCCTGCATGGTTAATTGTGAACCCACATTGTTTGTTTCCCTTCAATGTGTGAATGTTTTAGAAAAAAATTTCTGTACTGTGTCTTCTAGCTTCTTTCCAATACTTCATGACTAAGATTTTTGAAAACAACGATTTTTCTGCCTCAATATCTTTTTTTATTTTAAATTTCTTATCACCCTGGTTCCACCATCATCCCACAACAGAGACAAATCCTTGGTGAGGTATTGAAACGCAATTGTTACTTGTCCTCTTTGTCCTATTTGATCTCTGTGGGTTTGTGACGCTCTCTTCTGACTCTCTCTCTCTCTTTTGTCGTCGCACGTTCCCTGCCCCTTCAGTTCTCTCCTGTTCTGTTCTTAGCGCTTTTCTCTCTCCTCTTCCTTACTCTCCCGTGTGGCTCATTCTTGCAGTCCTATTTATAACCCCCACACCTGCCTTCCAGCCCAGCCTCGTCTCCTGAGCATTAACACTGTTGTGGTTTGGATCTGGAGTGTCATCCAAAAGCCTCATGTACCTACGGATACTGTGGACTGGAGGGAAGTGGGACCTGGTGCAAGGGGAGGATACTCGGGGCTCGACGTGAAGGGGCCTGTGCTGGTTCTGCCCTTCCTTGGAGACTGGTTTCTGTTTGGCCATTCCGTGAGGAGCTCTGTCCCTGGAGCTCTGGCTGCAGCTCTGCCAACGCGATTCCACCATTTCCCGGTGTTCTGTGAGTGGAGTGACGCCTCCTCCAACTGTGAGCTAAAAGGAAACTTTCCTCCCTGCAGCTGTGCCTGTCAGGTATTTAGTCACAGCAACGACAACGTGACTAACACCAGCACCCCAAGGGCTGGGCAGCGACAGGAAGTACCAAAAACCTGCACACCCTGCAGACTGTGACCTGCTCTCATCGCCCCGGTGGACATCTGCATCAACCCACCCTTTCCCAGTTCTGTTCGGGTTCTGATTAGCAGCGGTACCGTTCACTTAGTCATGGAGACAGAGATCAGAGCAATTTGGCATTCCCCCTCCTGTCTGGCCTGTGCTATAAGGATGTGGTGGCTACGGAAGCTTCCACCTCACACGCTGCCTCTTTTTTGCTCCCAGAACCTCTGTCTCGGAGGCCTCTGCCATTGCGTCTTGCTAGTTCTTAATCTGCACTGAAGAAACAGGCTCACACTGATAGTTTCCACCTCTAACTCCTCTCTGTTGAGATTTCTCACACGCGAACTCTGGTTGAGCCCGCATGGCCTTTCCCAGCCGCTCCTGTCTACTTTCAACAATTAACCCCAAGCTCAGCCTCGGTCACGTTACATTTTCTTTAGATTCTTCCATGGATTTGTTATTTATTTATTTACCGCCTGCTCGACCCCCACACCCCTGGCCCAAGCAACATGTCTGCCACACAGAATGCAGCAAGAGAGGCTGAAGCAGGAGGCTTTCAAGTTTAAGCCCAGCCTGCACGATTTAGTGAGTCTCTAAAAATAAAAAAGGGCTGGAAATGTAGCTCAGTGTAAATACGCAGGAATCAATCCCCAGTATTGAATAGAAAAAATGTAGTCATATGTTATGTATATTTTTGTATACATATTTGCGTGTGTGTGAAATGAGTGAGGCTAGAAACCATAATTGAGACAAAAGGGTGTAAAGCTGCTGGATAAAATTTAAGTAAAACTAATCACATTAATGTATGGGAAACTCAGTATTTAACTTACATATCTGAATGCTTTTTTTCCCAAGTAGGATTCAGTATTTTTTAAAATCGTTTTTCTTATGAGGTAAGACTGATAGGCGATGAAATATATATATATATTAATTATACCTTGGAGTTTTGACAAGTCCTTCTACTAACTCCAACCCAGTTGTAAAATATTACCAGCAACCGAAAGTTCCCTAAACACCCCTTCCCAACGAATCCTTTTCTCAGCCCCAGGTGTGGCTGTTTTTAAATGGACTCTTTGCTAGAGCATCTGTGGAGTTTGCTATCTGAGCCCAGCCTGATCACTCTTGTCTCTGTCTTGCTGGTGTTTTTGGACGTCTTGCGATTGAGATCACAGGACTGTTACTGAGTCAGTAACGAAAGCATGGACATTTTGAGAAGTATGGCAAATTTCTGTGGTTCCATAGTGTAGAGGCCTGGAGCTGGGCCTTCACTTCCCATGGACTCATGGAGGAATTCCTGAGGAAGGGCCCAGAGGGCAGAGTAAAATACAAATAACATCCATCAGTCTTTCTTTCTCCTTTCCTTTTTTCCTTCCTTCCTTCCTTCCTTCCTTCCTTCCTTCCTTCTTCTTTCCTTTGTTTGTTTCTCTCTTTCTAATAATACTTCCCTTGAGAGAGAATGTCACTGCTCTCTTTAAATGGGGGCTTCTAGCTTGTTCTAAAGGAAGGGTCAGTGAAGTCCAATAATGACAGCGGGAATGAAGTTGGTGGTGGAGAATTCTAAAGCCAAAGGTGACGGTAGAAAACTAGCCTCCTCCCTTTCTCGTAAAGGCATAGGACATCACCTCCTGTTAGCAAAGAGACTTCTCACTAAGGGCAAAGGGAGACAAGGTCAGGCTGAAGATAAAAACAGAAAATACCCCTTCCTGAGCCTTAGTATAGTCACTGATTGTTGAATTTAGAATGGATTTTCAGAGAGTTTTGCCTGTTTGCCTGTTTTACTCTCTTACCTGTCTGTAATAGGGCAAATGTCAAATAAACTCTGACATTAATGGTCAGCAAATCCTCAGAATGTACTTGTAACAATGGTGAGCTGTGCGGTCAGTGACTTCATTACCTTGTCCAAAGACTCACATCGTAACACAGAAGTTCTCTTGAAGACAGAGAAGTGCAACTAGCTTTTGGGATAAAAATTCGAGACAAACAGAATGAATCCTATGCCTTCAGATACAATTTTTATTTTTATTTTCACCAGCATTTATTTTTACTGATATGTATTTATAACATACAATAGCTACATTAAACGTGAGGAACTGGAACACACACACACACACACACACACACACACACACAAAGAGAGCTTGGTGGGGAGCTTGATGGGAACAGGAGAAATGCAGAAACAAGGTTGGGCTGTCTTCCTTTTCCTGGTTCAGGGCACCACGTCAGAGAAGTAGGAATGAGTGTGGTTCACAAGGCAGGCTAGATAAGGTTCAAGCAAATAATGTAGTTCTAACATGGCCTTCATGGCAATACCTGAACGAGAAATATGTGAGGGTAGAAAGTTATTCTGAGACAGGGGAAGCATTCGTGGCATTACAGCGATTATAGGGAGGAGCGTTAGGTAGAGAGAGAAGCGTCCCATTGCTGCAGATCAGAACTTAAGTGAGTGAGAGGGCTGAGCTTGGGGAATTCTGAGCACAGTGTGTATGGTACGTGTTTGAGTGGCAGATATGTGAGGGAAGAAGCAGCTGTTTTCTTCTCAGTCCCAAAGTCATCCCGAACAGATCATTTTACAGTCAATGGGAATGGTTTTAATTTTCACAAGGCTTCTTCAGGAGGAAACGAACCACCAGGTAGGTTTCTGGAAACAGTCTCCACACTGTCTTGCTTTCCTCCACCTTGTGGGCCTCAATAATTAAAGAGATAGTGACTACCAGGACTAGCAAGGCGGGGCAGAGGTCCGTCTAATGAAGACCTTTCATCCTTTATTTAAAATAAGATGATTTCTGTGAATGTAAAACCTACCTGTGGTGATCCACTGCCACATTTAGCCTGTTACCCAATATAGTGAGGAAGGCATGGGGCCAGTGACGCCTGGACGACCCCAATTCCTTTTTCCCTGGACGTAGTTAGGGTACATACACCTGAGTTCCCTGGGTTTCTTGAGGGACTCCTTGTCCCTGGATGTCTGGTTGAAGATTCTTATAATGGTTGGGGTGGTGACTGGACCTTTCTCCTCCTTTTGCAAGTACTTTATGTGTACAGCTCTGCCTCAGGAGAGAGTCCAGTCCTAGACAGAAGGCTGGAGAATGAGGTGTACGGAGGGAGGAGGAGACCTTGGATAGGAGCATGTTAAATACAGGTATAAGGTGCCTGTACGTGGCCGCTTCCTGTCGGCCATGCCCGCTGGCCTCATGCTCTTTCTGGGACAGATGAGTGCCAAGCAAGAGCCAAGCAGCCTGTCCCCAGCAGCCGATTGCTCCTCAGCACCCACTTGGCCCTGCAATGGAGAGCTATTTTTCTGGGTTGGCAGGAGTCGAGCCATCATCTTGGTTAAGTGCACAAGATGTAACCAAAAGGTAGACTGGCATAATTTCAAGTACATTGCCAGGAAAAATGTCTTCAGCATTAACGTTCCAGCTATGAATAATCAATGTGACATATCCAGTGAGTAAAACTTGAGTCAATGTTTGGATATAGGATTAAGAGAAGAGGGTAAGGAATGAAGTGGAGAGAGGGCCAGGCGGAGGTCACAAAGGAGAGGGTAAGGGAGTGATTCTCTTCCTGTAACCTTGCCTTTAATACTGTGCATAATACTTGCTATATCTTCTTTTCTATGTGCCATGCATTTGTAGTGTGGAGACAGAACAAGAGGCCTCCAGGCCTCCTGGCGTTCTGTAATACAGCCATCCTTGGGATCTGCAGGGGGTGGGGTCCATGATGCCAAGGGCAGTGGTCCCCAAAGTTTTTGACACCAGGGACCAGTTTAGCAGAAGACCATTTATTTCTGGGACTGGGGAGGGGGAGTACATGCTATGTAGTAGGTTGTTGGAGGGAAGCTTTGAAATGGGACAAGCAGTAGGAGGGGTGCAGGGAGTGAGGCTCCTCCTCCTGTCCTGTCAGCAGGAGCATCGGAATCTAATAGGAGCGTCCTGGCAGGAGGTGGGCTTCACTGGCTGCTGGCCTTTCCTTGTCTCTCATCTGTCCCAGAAGCCAGGTCCTTCCAAGGCCACAGACCAAGGTTTGGGAACCTTTGCCTCAGAGGACATCAAAATCCAGGGATACTACACTCCGCCAATGCTGAAGATCTTTGTATAAGATTGTATTATATTTGCATATAAGTTACACACATCCTCACATATACTTTAGCCATCTATAGATGGCTAACAACACTGAATCCAAAATAAATATTATATAAATAGCTGTGCTGTAATGTTTGCAAAAAATAATGACAAGCAAAAATCTTTACATGTTCAGTAAGTACAGAGACTTCTTTAAAAAAATATTTTTGATTGCTGGTTGGTTGAATCCCCAGATACAGAACTGAAAATACAGAGAGTTGTCTGCACTGCTTTCAGAATTCAATGAATAGACTTGCCCTCTCTTCCCACTGAATAAAATCCAACCCTCTCATCAACACCTGTTTGAATTCCTGGGAGAGCTGCGGTCCCCCCTGGTTTTCGCTTTGTGACTACTGTTCCCTGTGGTTTTCTCTTTCTGGTGAGTCCTCAGTTCCACTGTGTCTTGTTTACTCTGTTAGGAGGGATTCAGCTCTCCGTGCCCTGAATCTCTATAACTGCAGCTCACCACCTCTGCCTCAGTCACTGTTTTTTTTTTCTGCAACATAATAGACAACACTCATAAAGTTAAGGGAAGAAAGGTTTAATTTACCCCACAGTTCCAGAAGGCCTCAAGTCTTTCACCAGAAGCTGGCAATGGTGGAAGGACTCTATGGAAAAAAGCTTTTCATGGCATGGCAAGACAGGAAAGTAAGAGAGCTCAAAGATGAACACAGCTACTTGATATCCAGGTCATGTCCCAGTGATCTGCCCCTTCTGACCAGGCCCTACTTCCTAGCAGCACAGGAAATCAGTGCATTAACCACCATGATTGATCACCTCCCAAACGTCAGACTTTTAGCGGGCCTTTCAGATCACGCCATAACACACCTGACTCCCAAAAGACTCATGTTCACCCTCCTACACAAAGTACATTTAGTTGACCTTTAAGAGGTGCCCATATATTAACAGTTTCAGCACTTCTAAAAAATTTCAAGTCCAATACCTTCTGAGACTCAAGGCAAACTCTTAGCTGTGAACACCTGGAAAAATCAAAGAAAAGTTAAGCACTTACACTGCACAATGGCACAGGGTAAACACTCCCATTCCAAAAGAGAGGAGTAGGAGGATAGAAAGGAATAGGACCAAAACAAGAGTGCAAGCCAGTAGGGCGAACACCAAATTCTGCGATTTCATTAAATCTTCCATGTTCTTGCTCAGCACCACGCCCAGCACTTGGGGCTTGCTGTGGTGAGACATGAGCTCCTAAGGCTTTAGATGGACCTGTGGCACTGGGTGTGGCTACAATGCCCCTGACTTCTCTTTTGGGATGGATCAGCCTGGCTGTTGTGTCTCTCCAGCATTCCACACTGGGTACTTTACTCTCCATTTACTCATCATTACATGTTTATCGAATGCCTACTAGGGGCTGAGCACTGTTCTAGTCATGTTACTCTAAATACTTTAGTCTTCCCTGTCTCCTGCCACCTCGGAGAGCTTGAGTGACTGAGAACTATGGCTCTTCCTTTATCTCAAAATGTTTTCCAGGTTTGCTGTAACTGCTGTTAGAACCTGTGTTTCTAAGGAAACGTTCTAGGGCCGACGCTCTGCCCAGTCTGCCTTTTCAGGGAACTAGTAACCTGGGGGTTTGATTGTGCGTGTGTGTGTGTGTGTGTGTGTGTGTGTGTTTTGGGTTTTTTTTGTCTGGTCCTGTGGGGAAGAAGCTAGGCTTCTGGGAACTTCCGTACCTGCAGCAACCAGGTGCTGTCCAGGTACTACACCAATAACCAGTTGTGGGAGAAAAGGAGCTCACGGGTCGGAAGTATGAGAGCTGAAATGTAGGAGACGTCAGAGGTATTTCATAATTCACTGACTCTAGGTGCAAGAAAGAAAAGACATTAACAGGGGTGAAGAGGCTTTATGGGCCACGCCGAGGATGCAGCTAATTTAAGCAGGAGGAGAATGAAAGTGTGTGTGGGAGAGACACCTGTAGCACTGTATCATAAGTACGGAATCAAGGGATTTTTCATTATTAGAATTGAGACTGGGTGTTGGTAGAGACCTGTCATAGAGGTAGTAGGGTGATGCTGCCCCAGACTACAGAAGGCCTGTGCTGGAAAACAGTGAGAAACGAATCTGGGTAGGTCATTGTGGCTAGATTTTACATGAGGAAACTATGTTTTTCAATTCAAAAATTGTGATTTTTATTTGTTGGTTGTATCTGTCCATAGACCGAACATCTATTTTCAACACAAACATTGAAAGGAAAAGAAATGGATGGAGGGGAAACATGTAGATGAACAGATATTAAAAGTCACACAAATTAAAATCAAAGGAAGTTTAAACTACGATGTCCAGGCATGCATTCGGGTCATAATGTCAAAACTAACGTAAGAAAAAGTTTATAAACATCAGGACAGGGTTCCTTTTTGGTGAAAGGAAGGGAGTTATGATTGGAAAAGGGGATCTGGTTGGCTTCTAAAGTGGACAGCCAAGTTCTATGGCACACGCTAAGACCTAGAGACAATTCATAAAACTTTACACTTATTTGATGTCATTTTCTGTGTCTGTGTTTAGTTTTACCATAAAAAATGTGCAATAAGCCTCATCTCTTTTCCGGAAAGGTCTTCCACTTGTACACAAGTCCTCCTACACTCCCTTGATTTCTCCAGTCTAGACAGGAACGGCCCCTCTGACAGGTCAATGGACCTTCCCATTTATGACTCAATATGGCTGCTCCTTTTGCCCGGAATCCAGGTGCAAGGTCGGCACTGCACCCTGGCTGGATAACTCCCAGTTTGGCCTTCTCCCACATAGTGCCTTCCTCTTCTCTCTTGATTCAAACTGATTCAGAAGTCTGCCAGTCTGCCATCACGTAGCTGGTGCCATTGCTTAGGCGAAAAGACTCCCGAGTTTGGTACACGCCATGTGGGACTGCAGGGTCTTTGCTTCCTGTTTCCTTCCTTCTTGAAGACTGCCATGCTTTAGAGCCCGTGACTTTGGAACGGAGGGTTCTGCTCCGTCTGTATATTTCCCCTTCCGTTCCCTCTCTTTGGCCCTACTCACTTTCTTTTCGGCAACCACAGCGTTTTTAGCCTTCTTAGTTTTAGCTTCAGGCAAGTTTGCACCGGAAGTATTTCGCCTCCATTTTTGTCATTAGCCCACTCATTTAGCAGCTGGAAAGACTGACGCATCCAAGGTTCCAGGTCTCGGGTCTGGGCGGAAGCCGGCACAGGCCAGGGAGCCACTAGGCGGAGCATCACGGAAGCCGCAGGACTCGAAGTCACGGCTCTTTCAGTTCTTCTAGTCTAAAACGAAGCGGAAGTCGCACACATTTATGAAGTGCAACACAGTGTCTTGAGGCTGGTACACGCTGCAGGATGACTCATTCTAGCTAATTCTCGTGTTCGGGCTGAGAACACTTTACAACCATTTCTTCAGCATGCTTCCGGGATGAAGGTGTGGCTCCTCTCATTGGCTTCATGCGCTGTCTTTGTTCCCCAAACCCAAAATCTGGGCAGAACTGTCAAGTTAGCGGTGCTTTGATCATGGCCGCGTCTTGAAGTGACACCAGCCCTTCCCGCATCTCATCCTGATTCCTGAGTAGCAAATCTCTTTTTGGAAGCTTCTGCTGTCTCTTCTATGAACAGATCCCAGTGGGATAAACTTAGTGTGTGTGTGTGTGTGTGTGCGGGTGGGTGTGTGGGGGGACATTAGGACAGAAGAGGAGGAGTCAATGTCCCAATCCTTTCTCTTTTTTTTCCAGAACCCTTGTTGGTACTTATCATTTAACTCCAGAAATCTACTCTTGCTATTGAGGGTCATAAATGAAGTAGCTTTGTTAAGGCACATAATAAAAGTCTGATGATGCCATTACCTTCAAGAAAGTGGGAACATACTTACTCTGCAACTGCAAAATTAAAAGAATTATTCAGTGATTCCTAAAGTAAATAATAACAATAATGATGATAATAATTTGCTGAAAGGGACCTCATTCTCTGTAGTCCTATAAAATGGTGGACAATCTCTAATCTCCCCATTACATAAATGAATTTCTAATTTATGTTAACTTGGACACCTGACACTTGTTTGGCATCAGCTAATAATGGTTACTGCTTTGAATTTATATAATTTAAAATAAAAAGAACATTTTAATATTTTACTTTCCATGCATTTTATTAGCTACTTGTGTTATTATCACTAGGGTTGTTGGAAGTGGGTGAATGGTTAGCGGACACCCCAGTTACTATCCCACCATTGGTGCGGGTAATCCAGAAACAGAGACACTTTATGTGACTGATGGGCAAGATAACCCCCCTCAGGCGTTCTATAGGGCCGCTTCTCTGTGCATGAGAATTGTGTGGCCCACTTGGCAGGCTTGCTTGTGAATATCAGGGACCTTTTATGAGGCTTTCTTACTGGGTGCACATGCCTGTGTGCCTGTGTGTGTTAGTGTGTGTATACACATTTCAGCATGGACATAAGGTGAGAAAATAATAACTAATGTTTTCAAAGTAATTAAAAATTTTGAAGTCAACATGCTTTCAAATAATGTGTTATTGAAACTCCAAAACCAAAATCGCAACAGAGTTTCTCCAGAGGTAAAGATAAAGTATAGGATTCTTTAAGATTTTGGTTATGCTTCTAGAATAGGGAGAATTGTGTTTGTGTTCATGCGTGTGTGTATATGTGCATGCAGGTATGTCTCATGTGCACCAGAAGGCCCTCTAAGAACGGAGTGACTCATGTGATCAAGGTGGCAGGGCCTGGAAAGCTTCTACCTGCAAACAAGAGACACATTCTTCCTTTCTTCTAGAAAATGTAAAATTGTTCAGTTTTTTCCTTGTCCCAGACACGTTTATCTTAGGAGTTCACAGAACGAGACTGGTTTCTTGGCTCTGAGAGTCATAACCTGGTTCAGAAATCAATAAGGAGACACATGCCTGTAGTGTCGCTGGAGGGGCGGGACGGAGACCCTGGAGACTGGGGACCGTGTGGATTGGTCCCAGCTCTTCTCTGTTACTAGCCACTTTAATTTTCTGTGTAAACTTCCAAATCTTTCTCTTTCAACTTTGAAATACATACACTTGAAAATTAAGAACACAATTACTTTCTGTCTATAGCTCAATGTATTAATAATTGGTTGCATAGCTTTCATATTTCATTAACATTTGTAACTATCTCATTCTTTTAGAACCGTGTGCATTTTTCGAAAGAATGAATACATCTTTTATTTTGCTTTTATCTTTCTCTAATTTTTCCCTCTTATAAATAAGACTAAAGTGGAATTGTTTTATGGACATCTATGAATAGTTTTGAAGGCCTAATTCTTTGAGGTTGAATTTCTTTTTCAAAGATAGTGCTTACTTAAAATGTTGGTGGATATTTGATACAATTTTAATAAATATTGTCCAGTGGCATTCACTTAACAGTGCATAGAAGTGTCTGATTCCTATACCCTGTTTACCACTGAATACTGTCAGCCTTTGAAATTTGTTTAACTTCTCAGGCAAGCAAGCAAACAAACAACAACAACAAAACAAACACATTTTGTTATTACTTTAATTTTCGTTTTGCCTCCCAGGGAGGTTGACTATCCTTTGGTAGGATTATTAGCTTTCTGTATTTTCTCTTCTTTGAATCGAATGTTTACGTACGTTGGCTTCTTTCCTGTTTTTGCTATTGCTGTTGTCATCATGGTTCTCATTGTGCTTTGTTCTCCCGCTGTTTAGCTCAGCAGCCCACACACAAGACAGAAAAGGCTGACATGGAGGAACCATCAGATTGCTTTCTTGCCCCAATATTCTTACCCCTCCCTAAGGCTGACCCAACCCTATCTGATATCAGGAATGGTTAATCTATCATCATTCTCTGAAAACAAACTAAAACGGATCAAGGCGTTAGAGGGCCAGGCCTCTTCTCAATAGGGCTTAGGAGCTGGTGCGAGTGTCTTTCTTTCAAACACTGGGATTTCTCTGTGGCTTTTTCCCCCCATGCACGAGTTCATAGATTGGCACCTAACTTTAAACTTGGCACCAAAAGGCACAATACCTGATAGCCGTTAGAGATGCTGCAATGCGGGTGCCCAAAACCGGGCCAATCCCACGTAGGAATGGAAGACAGGGAGAAGGCACTAAGCAAGCGTGGGAGAAGAGCGCTTCGTGCATGTACATAGCACAGCAGCAGAAGGCCACACTTTTTGTCAGAATGGAAATGAAGGTGGGAGTGGAGTCTTGTTTCATAATCATCTAATTACCAGGAAGCAATTAAAAAATTCCTTGCTTTTAACTTTAAAGGCTAAGAGAGCCTGGAGCAAGATCTTTAAAGGATAGCAAGTGTCAACCCAGGTTGTATCCAACAAAATTACCCCTGAAAATTGAAGGAGAAGTAAAAATTTTCATGACTGAGAATCCCTAAATAAATTTTTGAGCACTAGCCTAGCGTTGCAGAAAACACTTCAAGGAATCTTTGAGAGAGATAAGCAGCACCATAAAGCATGGTGGAAAGGAAGCATCTAAAAAGAAAGTGTAACAAGAAAATAGATTGATATTTGAATTATTTTATTGGTATTCTTTTAAAACAGTACCAACTGTGAATCTTGCCCCATAAGTATTGTTTGTAATAGTATATAAGTTTCCAAAACATAACAATTATATTCAACATAGGGAATTGGCGTGACATCTTTAAAAATATGTGTGCATGAGTTTAGGGATGGACCCCTAGGTAAAAGGACAAATCAGATCTAGCAAAATGTTACTAATTAGTGAATTGTGAGTAAATAATTTGTGAAAGTTCAAAAAATTCTGAAATACCTAAGCATGCCACTCAGTCTATTGCCTTAAGTGTAGTGTAAGTATGTGATATAGATTTTGGTTTGTTTAATGTGGCAATTCAATGTAGACTTAAGCTCATTTCATATAGTAATTCACTCATTTGGCCTTGGGTATAAGTTCATCCTAAGAAAACTGATTGATGCAATGACAACCCTGAATGTCTTCTGAATGCAAAATATTTCCCTTTCAGTACTCAGCTAAGGAATTTGAAATTTAATCTCTTTTTCTTTCTCACGTTTTCTAGCCTTATGAATTTCATTGTTATAGTTCTCTTCTTATGTAGACTGGTGGGTGAAGCCGCATTAAAGAATCTCAACAAAGATCCAGCTAGATACAGAAAAAGAGCTCTGGGCAAATCACCCCAATAAAGGGCTCTGCTGGACCCAGAGAAGAGGCATGAAGTTATGGCCACTGGAGCTTATGCTAGGAGTGGGAAACTGAACTAGTAAGTGGTGATTTGAGTGGTAAAATGAGTCAGGTGCAGAAGATTAAACACGATAAACGGAGCATGGTGTCTCTGATTTGGGAAACCCAGAACACAGGCATTCTATAGAACCAAATGAGTGTGACAGTGGGAGTAATGGGGGAATGGGGAGGGAAAGGATCGTAATGTTGATGTGATACGTATGTGCACAAAATACTCAAGTTTGTTGTAAACATTATTATTGTATATGTATATATATATATATATATATTAATAAAGATGGTAGGAAAATTCCTTTTTTTGAAAGCAGCATATTGAAGATGCCAGCTGAAAGTCTTTTATCTGAAAAACCGAAAATGGGATCAACACTGACATTCCTTGTTGCTGAGATTCTAAAATTTTGAGTTCTCTGTTCCATTGTAAAGGGAAAATAATTCTAATTTATGATAATCACAGCACATTACACTTTAAAACAATACTAAAGCATGTGATCAGGGGAATCTTTGACATCATTTGCTATTTTTAGAAAGTTTCTTATGTCTCTGATAGTGGCTGTTTTGCTTATCATATACTATTAGTAGAGTCACCAGTTTTTCTCCATTCTGAATGTTTTCTTTCATATTGAGAACTCTGTTTTTAGCATGTAGAGTCTCTCTTCCCTCCTAAATAAGAGTGTCTTAAAATGAATACGGTGAGCGGGGGTGATGTAGCTCAGTGTGGAGTTCTTGCCTATCCTGAACAATGCCATGAGTTTTAGAAGAAAAGGGAAGAAAAGAAGAAAGAAAAAGGGGATTTTGCAAGAAGAGACTAAGGAGTTGGGGAGGCCAGATCAATGCCTTGTTGTCCTCCACTTTGGACCCAGCCTGTCCCAGGAAAGCATGTGCCCTGCTGTGCTCTCCTGGGAAGAGGCTCCTGGCGGCCCAGCCCCTGTCTTTGAGTAGGTGAGTAACTGTGAATAATCCTGGGCCCAGTGGCAGAAAGCTTCTTTTATATGAATACGAGCCTGATTTCCCACTGTCAGCCTTATCGGTAGGAAAGATGGTATCTTGATCTATCTTTGCAATATTCTTTAAACAGCAAACTTTTTGTTTTGAAATAGTTTAAAACTCCAAGAAGTTATATAAATGAAGGAAGAATTCTATAAATCCTTCACCCATTCTTCTGTACCGCTGACAACTTACTTTTCTCACATCATTATTAATTTCAACTCTTTGAGACACAGTGACCAGTTACTCTCACGTATTTCCTAAAAATAAGGACGGTCTTTTAAAGGGTATGCCCATCAAAAATCAAGAGCTAGTAGTAATACTGTACTGTCATCTAATTCACATTTAAATGAAGTCATTTGTTCCAATAATACCTCTTTTAGCAGAACACACACACACACACACACACACACACACACACAC
>PVKB01008101.1:0-21681 GCA_004027205.1 Ctenodactylus gundi | reverse complement strand
GCAAGTGGTGAAAGCGCGCCAAGTCACTGCCCAACTCGGGGCGTAATACGAGGTAATGAGCAAGCAGCCAATTAGAAGTGAGCACGCCGCTCTAGGGTGTATATAAGCAGCGCCTTTTCAGGGCGCGGCGTCTTCCTCTTTCCATCGCAATAAACGCTTGCTGCAGAAGGATCCTGGTGCCCGCGTGTGTTCTTGCTGGCGAGACGATTGTGCGGGTCACAGGTGGAGGCATGTGACAGAGGACCAGCCACAGAGAAGCCATTCAGGGAATGAAAGATGGGAAACCAACCCAGGGAGGAAAGGCAAAACCAGCACGAACCCTTCCAGGTCAGGCCCTGGGTGTCTGCCCTTTCCAGCCAGGCCCCACCTCTTCACAGCACATGGAATCCATAGATACTCCAAAACATCCAAACACAAGAAGCTTTTGGGAGGCATTCCAGATCCAAACCACAACAGTATCTAAGAATCTAAAATATATCACATGAGAACACAAGTATATGATATTGCCTCCTATATGTGTAAAAGAAGAAGGAAAGGCCTTTTGTGTGTGTCTTTATGTGCACAGCATATTAGAATCTGGACTATCCACTCCTTCTCATTAAGTTATCTTTAAGGCCAGATTTGGAGGAGGGAGACTTAGCTTTAATCCATACTAGTAAGTACTTTCAAATTTTTAACTCTACATGTGTATATGTCACATTTCAAAATTTCAGAGATTATACAGTCATTTAAAGTTATGATTATGAAAACTAATGGAACAACACATGAAAATGCATGATATAAAGTTAAAAAATGCAAGAATTAAAGTCAGTACGTGCGTTCTAATTTCAGCTACGTAGACATAAGCAAATAGAAGACTTGAGAGAAAAATGAAAACTTAAGTGCAATTGTACTATGAACTTGGGACCACTGTAGTTTGGATCTTGAGTGTTCCCCAAAATCCTCATGTAGTCGAAATTGTGTATTATAAGATGGAGCCTGGCTGTAAGAGGCAAATGCCTTGGGGTTGATCTGAAAAGAATGTGTCAAGTTGTTGATGTTGGTGGGGAGCTCTGCCCCAGGGGAGAGATTTCAGGTATGTGTTATGGACTCATGGACAGGAAATGGGGAAGGAGCACCCACCCTGGCCGGAGTGGACCCAACTAGCAACTTGAAATTATTAATGGAGGGAAGAAGAAACATCGGAACAGCTTCTTCTGGGAAGACCCTGGCCTTGCCTGAGTCTCCAGAGATCAGCTTTGCTTTCCTGCACTTGGTTTCTGCCTGCCTTGGGGTGAGCACCTCTCCAGCCTCCGTCTCTGCCATGTACCTCCACCACTGCTGGCTGCCCCATGAATGGACTGTGTGTGTGAGACCTTCTGAAACAGTGAGCATATAAATCTCTCCTCCCTCAGGTTGTGGATGTTGGGTATTTTGTCAGAGCAACAAGTAACTAAGACAGGGACTTTCCATAATTATAAAATAGTAACTTCATTGAGATATAATTTATAGTTTACATACAAAAGTGAATTCATTTTCAGTGTATATTTGGAAGAATGTTGATATATTTACATTGTCATGTAAATAGGTGCATTAACATCGTCCCAAGTGGCTGGAGGAATGGCACAGTGGTTAAAGCACTTGTCTTGCAAGCACAAGGCCCTGAGTTTGATTCCTCAGCACCACATAAAGCCGGGTGTGGTGGTGCACACCTATAATCCCAGTACTTGGGAGGCTAAGACAAGAGGATTGAAGTGAGTCCAAAGGTATACATAGTGGGTTCAGGACCAGCCTGAGCTACAGAGTGAAAGTCTGTCTCAAAAAAAAAAAAAGTCCTAAAACTTTCTTCATACTTTATTCTAGTAAGTCCTGACCCAAATCAATCAATAAGGAGAGAAAATGGATCTAAGTTTTGATGATCCCCAGATTCCCTACCAGCTCCACTCCTTCCTCTCAGATTTCTTAGATATGAAAACTACATATCTATCTTGTCTTAAGCACAAATATTTGGAATTTCTTTGCTATTTATAACTGAAACAAAATGCAGTTGCTCCAAAAGTCTTATAACACTATTGATTTTTTAGCTTATGTAAATGTTTAAGGATTACGTTTTAATTTTTAAAAATAGACTTTATGTCAAAATTTGACAAAAACAGCTGAAGAAACACCTCTCAGACCAATTCCCTCATCAACATAGATGAAAAAATTATTAGCAAAAAATGGCAAACTGAATAAAAAGATAAAAAGAATAATGTATGGTCAAATGGAGCTTATCCCAGGCCTGACAGGATTCAACATTCAAAAAACAATATAACTCATCACAATAACAGAGCAGAGGATAAAAATCAAATAATCCTTTCAGTAGACCCAGAGAAAGCACTTCGCAAAATCTGGTATTGCTGCATTAAAAAAACCTCTCAGCAAGTGTAGAAGAAAACTTCTTGAACTGAAAGACAACAAACCAAAAAAAAAAATCAACATCTAACAAGATTGGGAAGATTGTGAATTCCAGCCTGGGCAATTGAGCAAAACCCTGTTTCAATGTAAAATCAATAAAAATGACCTGCCTCAGAGGATGACAGGCCCATGCCACCAGGTTTAGCTCCTGGGGTTTTTTGGGAGGCTTTTGTTGTTTTGCTTCTTGTTTTTGTGTGACTTGGGATGGAGCCCAGGACCTTCCCACCGAGTTAATATCTCCAGTCCATTTTTTAGTTTTGACTTTGAGACAGAGTCTCGCAAAGCACTAAATTGTCCAGGGTGGACTTAAACTTGTCAATTGTCCTGCTTGGAGCGCTGGGTTGCCTCCCTTACAGAGATGCTAATAAAGGCAGCATTTACAGGGACGCAGGGCACATTGGGGGTGTCGAGGCACACGGGGCCTAGCAACAGTGGGGAGCTGTTAGCACAGGCAGGCCTGCAGGGCAGAAGGAGAAGGCAGCACCCTGGGGGCCAGCTGGGTGCCTGGGAGGCGGGCAACTTCTGCGGACTGAGGCTCCTGGTGGGCAAGAGGCCAGGGAACTCTGGCCAGCCGCTCCTCCGGGTGCCCCGAGCTGCTCTCTGTGAGGCGTGCAAGACTTGGTGCAGTTCAGGGGTGACGGGGACAACAGGGACAAGCCACATACCACATCTGGAGGAGCTGCACAGGGCAGCTCGGGTGCCCTGGAATAACCCAGCACGGGTCCTGCCAGGTCCCTGCTGCACGGGCCTGTCCCCAGGGCCGGGCACCCGGCTTCCCGGACTCAGCTGTCTTTTGTTGGCTCAGGTGACAGGGCCGGTGGGCAGCCAGGTCGGAGGCCCCTCTCCCGCGCACCCGGCCACCATGCCCAGCCACCCAGGGACTTTCTTAACCAGACTTTTCGCTGTGGTAACGCACACTCAAAAAGAGAGAGGGGTGGACTCATCTCCAAACAGCAGCAGCTTCCAGAGCTGAGACCCTGTGCCCTAGTCCCCAGTCCCCGTCCAGTGTCCCCTGTGCAGTTCCTGATAACCCAGAAGAAACTGCAAAAGGGAAGCCCGCTGTCCCCTGCAGGGTGTCGAATCCTGTTTCTACCCGGGTGTCAGTTCTTAAAGGCACAGGATTCCTTATATTCCCACCGAAGAGCGGGAGGCCGAGAGCCTTGGTGATGAGCGACGTTTTGCACAGCCCAAGGTGTGAAATGGCGTGTGTGTGCGCGTGTGTGCGCGCGTGTGTGCACCCAGAGCCTTTCTGAGATCTGGGTTCGGAGGGGGGTTCCGATATTTCTGAAATGTGTCATCTCTCTTCTTATTACTGTGAAGAATGAGTCCGGTGAGGATGCAGATTTGACCTGTGAGCACTGGGGCCTCAGGGCCTCCGCTTTTACTTTCCTACTTTTCTACCGGGTCAGGTGACTCAGGCCCTGCAGAGCAGGGGCTTGGTGGCAGGCAGGAAGGTGCGTGCCAGCTGGCCCAGGCTTGCCCGCCCGCCGTCCTGGGCTCCCGAGGCACCGGCTGTGCACGGTGCGGCTCCCCTCCGTGCTCCACAGTTGATTCCAGAGAATGAGCTTGGAGAAGACCACAGATGTGGCACTGCCGCCGCCCCCTGACACAGACCTGTGGTCTCAGCATTCCAGGACCCTGAGGCAAGTTCGAGCTCAGCCTGGGCAATTTAGTATCTCAAAGTCAAAACTGAAAATCAGGATGGGATGTAGCCCCGGATAAAGGCCCTGGGCTAGATCCCCAATGCCGCGCACACACACAGCAGCAGCAGCAGCAGCAGCAGCAAAGCCGAGGCACTGGTATGTTGGTAAATGTTTTCAAGCATGTGCAAATGCATAATACAGAGAAAAGGTGATGTGCCCACAGACACAAGAGGCTGGAGAAACATCTCCACAGAGACTGACTTTTGACCCGTAGTTTTCCCATTCCAGAACAGGTGTATACAAGCTACGGTGTTATTTGCATATTCATTTATTGCAATGAGTGCTAGCAATGGCTGGGTTGCACTCTCTGACTCAAGTTCAGAGTCCTGGGAAGAGCACAGAGCCTTCCAGGAAAGCCACACTCAGCTTGCGACCTAGGGGAAGCCGAGGAGAAGGGGGAAGGGCGCATTGGAGGACCGGCACAGGGTGACAGCCCAGGTGGCGTGGCATGAGCGTCCAGCTTCTGGTGTTTCTGCACCTGGGAAAAATCACCATCTTCCAATGACACAATTTCAAAAGGAGGCAAGTCCTGGCTCTCCTCAGATACGCAATGAACAAGTGTTAGCACCTTTACTCATGCTAGGCAAATAACTCCAGGATGCTGGGGCCATCTCACAGCTCCCGGGGAGTGGGTAGGGGGTCCCTGAAAACTAGATGACAGAGCTGTGTGAGCCCCTCTGAGTTCCCCTAGCATAAAGGCCGCCACAGCCCAGTTTGCACCTCATCAGTATTATTGGGGGGGCCCAGGAAAAAATGCTCATCTATTGGAAGCGTGAATGGCAAAATGCAATGAGCGTTTAAATTTAAAAATTGTTACAGTAAAAGACACAATGTCGTTAATCCCACTCAAGATCCTCCCCTCTCACTTAGAATGCACACATCCCATCATTCCTGCCACTTCCTGAAGCAGTTCTGGAAGTCCTTTCTTGAGTGTCTTAGTTGCTGTCATTTCCAGATGGCCACCTCTCTGCTGACTTATGGGAATTCCAGATTTACAACAGGTGCACCAGGCAGATGGAGAGTTATAGGAACCAAGGATTATGTAAGTCACTAGTAGGAAATCGTAAGATTTCCTTGGCTCAGATTGAGACAGGTCTGGAGGTGAGATTTCAGAAGTTATGTGAAAAGGGGACCCTTGAAGGTGTATGAGAGGGGTCTGTGCCATGTTGGGGCCTTGATCCCTACCCTCCGGGCAAGCAGTTAACTACTAATTGTGTGTTAATTCATAAATTATTTAAAAATACCTAATTGTTAGCTTTTTTGCAGTACTGAAGATTGAACCCCGGACTTTCGCACTCAGCTACATCCTTGGCTCATTCTTTTTTAATTTTTATTTTCAGACAAGATCTCACTAAGTTGCTAAATTGCCCAGGGCCTGAAACCACCAAGCCTGGTAAATTGTTTCCTTTTTATAAGAAGTGTTATTTTAGTACTTGTTTTTATCAAAAGCTGTGGTGTACCGTAAGACGTCAGTTATTAGAACAAATAGTTGATCGCTAGTAAAGATTAATACAAATCACGAACAGCTCATTCACAAATTCACCACAGCCACCACAGAGGTGGCTTCCCTTCGCCCCTCTTTCTGGCGCACCGGCCACCGCCAGCGTTTCTCTAACTTGCCTTCCTTGAGCCCTCTGTAAGGGTTTGTGCCATTCTGTGTAAGCGCCACACGCTAACCAACTGCCACCAGAGCTCTGGGTTAGTGATGTTCTGGAAGGTACTTTTGGGCCTTAGCCTTGGTGGGGAGGAAGAACTTGCAGGAAGCGCCGTGAAAGCTGGGACACCTGGAAAGTGACGCCACTTCCTGGCTTCTTTCTGGGAACTTGTGGCTGTCCTGTCACCTCCATCACCCCCAAGCTCAGATGGCACCGGTGTGGATTCAGAGAGGAAGATTCCAACCGCACGGGCAGGAGGACTCTGGATAGATGCTGGGTGGATAAGGCTGTGGCAGGTCGTGAAGGGAACCAGGGAAGTCCCAAGCACGCCTCTGGCCTTTCGGGATGCGAGGGCTGGACTGTCCCTCACTCTCTTCCTCAGGGCTGTGGGCAGGATTCTGGGCGGGTTGCCTTTGGTGGGAGCTGTGGGGACATTTCTGGTCTTCCTAAGAACATCATCATAGAACACACAGACATGCACGTGAGCTGCCTCTAGGGGCAGAGTTGGCCCTGAACACAGCCCAGAGCTCCCGGTTCTGACCCACCAAGCCTACGGAACCCAGCACACTACCACCTCCGTGTGCTGATGACGCTGACGCCCATGGTGGCATTGGCAACCACACAGATCCCCTTTGACCTATTAGAAAGGATGGACAACTTCCTGAGGGTGGTCAATCTCCCGATTGACCTTGGGCAGTCCCAAGAGGTTCCCGTGACTCCAGGCATACAGTCCTTTCCAGAGATCCTGGTCTAACTCTGAGGTGTGATTTAAAACAAAATAGGGTGAATGTTGAAATAAAGAGAATGTACTGCAGTGGAGCGCAGGGCTCACCAGTTCCCCTCCGCTCCCCTCCCCCCCGCCTTTGAACGCTTGTGTCCCTGTACTCTTCCCTCCTTCTGAAGCAGTCTGCAAGGCTTCTTTAGGGAGCGTCTTGACTGCCTTGCGGTCCTGACCAGTCAAAAGTTCATAGCAATTTTTGTCAAGGAAGCATGTTCTTACCCACTTTAGTCACCTAGATCTAGCAGTATGAAACTTCTGGCTTTTCTTCAGAGTCAAAACGACCACAAAAGGTAAACATCTGGAATTGATTTGGACATCAAGGCAGCCACCACAACGCAATTAAAGACCTTCAAGAAAGGACTTCCAGGACTGCTCATAAAATGGCAGAACTATGGGATAAGAGTGCTCATGGGAACGAGGGGTATTTAGAAGAGAATCAGTAGTAACATGTCTTTTACTCTAATAATGTTTGTGGGCATTCACTGTAGTTTTTGCTGAGAAACTTCCTAGAGCAACTGTTCTTTGACCTAAAACACCTGCCCCAGGAGAAGGGACGGTGTAGGTCCAAAGTGCAAGAGTCCTCACTGCCTTCCTCCTGTTTTTTAATTTTTATGTTTGGCCTGGGGATCCAGCCCAGGGCTGTCACGTTGAACTACGTGTCCTGTCTAATTTTTTTTTATTTTTTGATTTTGAGACAGTCTAAGTCACTAGGTTGCCCAAGCTGGACTTGAACTTGAGATCCTCCTGCCTGACACTCCCAGAATACTAGGATTACTGGTCTGCGTCACCGGGCCCAGGCTCTTGCCTCTTTCCTTTTCTCTCTTCCCCCCTTTCTTCCCTCCTTTCTTCCTTTTGCTCCTGGCTCCCTCCCTCTCTTCGGCGTCCCTGCAGGGACTTCCTGGGCGCGAGGGCAGGCAGGCAGGTCACAGAGCTGGGGCTGCCCCTTTTCTTCTTCCCAGCTGTGGCTGCGGCGCAGGCCTTAGCCTGTCAGTAAATCCACCAAAGACCCTGGCGCTGATGGGAAAGTGAACAGGGGCTTTTAGGTCTCTTGCTTTCCTGTCCACTAAGTCATTGCCCAGACTGGGCTCTGATTCAGGGTTGGAAACTCCGAGGTTCAAGGCCCAGCTGGTGCAATACCGGGAGGGATTGTGGACAGGAAGTGGTGCGGCCTGTGGGTGGGAGGGAAGGCTTCCTCCCGCTTTCTACTCCGAGGGGACCTTTCTCAGCAGTCTCCCTTCCCCCAGCCCAGCAGACAGACAGACAGACACTCTGAGGCTCCAGCCACAAGCAGCAGAGTGACAACAATCAAGCAAATGCAAGGCTTGGCAATTGGCCCGTGTCTCATCCCCCCAACCCCCAAGATTTTTACTTTTTCCAGGTAGAACAGTGAACAGTCGGTTTCTGGAACTCTGGTCCCATCTCCAGTGATCTGGAAAGTTCTTGACTCCGAGCACTCAGGACTAGCTACTTGGTGTCCTCTTCCTCCACATCAGAAGCAGAGACAAAGTCGGGGCTAGTGCCACAAGCCTGTAATCCCAGCGCTCTAGGAGGCGAAGGCAGGAGGGTCCTGAGTTCAAGCCTAGCCTGGCCCACTTAGCAACACACCGTCTCACTTGGGGAAAAAAAAAAAAAGAAAAAAGAAAAGAAAAGAGAAAAGAGATGGAGGCGCTTGGTCCTCCCTGCATTTGAGGCCAACTTCTATGAACACACAGCAGCAGGGAGAAGTGTTCAGAGTTCAGCAATTTGAATAAAGCTCTTTCCCGATTCTGCAGGGGCCAGAGCCCCCTGCAAAACTAGGAAGTGCCAGTCGAAACACAGCAACAAAATACCTGAGAGCACACGGCACTCACTGAGGGGCCCGGCTCTGAGCGCAGACTTCTCATAGGGTTACTCACCTGACCCAGGTCGGCCTCGTCTCCTTGTTGCTACGAGACTTCTGCCCTATCAGAAGTCACCCCAAACCAGATATGGTGGTACAGGCCTATTATCCAGGCACTCTGGAAGACTCAGGCAGGAGGATCACCAGTTTGAGCCTGGCTTAGGCAATTTAGTGACTTGGTGAGTTCCTGCCTCAAAATCAGAAATTAAAAGGAGCTAGAGAGGCGGGACGATTGCCCTGAGTTCAAGGCCAGCATGGTCTCCATAGTGAGCTCAGGACCAGCCTGCACTACAGAGCCAGACCGTGTCTCAAAAAAAAAAAAAAAAAAAAAAAAAAAGCCTAGAGGTGAGAACCTCAGTGTGAAGGCCCTAAACCGGTGGATCCTACAGTTGCATCATGGTGAGCAGGCAGGTCCCTTTCCCCATGCTGTGCCCAAGTCACTCCGGTGCAGAGCAGAGGCTTACACTGGATGAATGCAATCTCTTGTACTAGAGGAGGATGTGGTCGCCTCTGGTTGGGCGCCCTGCTGGTGGCTCCAGGGCCCTGGGGCTCAGGTGCCTGGGGCTGGGGGAGGAGGCCGGACCACTGTACAGGCTGCTTTTCTTAACATCGCCTCCAAGGTGCCAAGTGAATTCAGCATCCGGGCTCACTTTCAGCAGGAAGGGGGCCCTGGAAAAGATTTCAGGGAGAAGCCATATTCCCGCCTTGGGAGTCAGAAGATCTTGCAACCCAGGAGGGATGCCAGTGCTTGTTTCTGTCTTTAAGAATTAAGAATTTGCATTTATTTACAGCAAGGAACCTCCTTTCTATTCTCATTTCCTGTTCCCTAATGACCCCCTCCACAACCCTTCCCAGTTCCATGGTAAAAACTAGCATTCAGGGAGGAAGGAGGACCACCTTCCCCAGAAGCACCCCCATTCCCTCCACCCCCGCAGCTCCACACAGGGCCGCCTTACCTGAGAAGAGGCTCTGGTAAGAAAGTCCCTCCTCTTCCCGTCTACCCAAATACTTGATTATGTAAACGACAGAGAAATTTCCCCTTTCTCAGCAATTCAGATTAACACTACAGCAAGTCAGTCTGTCCTTTGATCCTATCAGAACAGAATGGGAAGGTGACCAGGAAACTTGGGGAACAGAGAATCATCTCCGACAGTCCCGCAGGGGCATGAGCACCCACGGAGGTGCTGGCTGCACCACACACATGGCCAACGTGAGTCAGGGCCAGCACCCTGTCCCCACCCAGCAGGGCACTACAGGCTCCCACAGGACACAAGTCCCCTCGACGTAAGCTCTGCCCAATCCTAACCTCCGGCCCACCCTGGATGTGGCTGTGAGATAAAAGGGGGCTACCCGAGGGTCAGGAGGAGGCACAGCAGTGTAGTGTGTCCCTGCATTCAAGAACTTGGAGAGGACAGAGGGTGGCCATTTTTATTATGTAACATCTAAAGGCCATGAACCTGCAGAACCTGCTAGCTGCCAAAGTGGACGAGAAACGCCTTCAGAGGGTGGCTTCCTGGTGGGCCTCCAGCTCCAGGGCCCCGGGGTCAGGCGCCAGTGGCCTCGGGGAGGAGGCCAGGCCCGGAGCTCTATGCAGGGATGGATGCCCAGGGAAACCCCTCCTGCAGGTGTGAAGACAGTCAACCCAGCTGCTGGTTCCCCAGGCAGGGGGACAGGTCCTCGTGGGTCATCGCGGCAGGCAGCTGGCCACAGGGTCGGGCCGAGGCCCAGGTACGAAGTTCATGGGGCACAGCAGCAGCGGGCACAGCTTCTCGTGCTCCTTCAGCGCCTCGCTCAGGTGCCGCAGCTCTTCCGTGAGCTTGGCGATCTCCCGGCGCAGTACAGCGTTCTCCTGCTCTAGGCACTCGTGTTCCTGTGCAGGGACAGACGGGCACATGTGAGCCTCAAACCGCATTCCCACGCTCCTTCGCCTGGCAGGGTGCTCCTCGCCACTACCCACCCGCTGCCTTTCCTGCTTCTGTTTGTAAGCAGCTACAGGTCTCCCTCCTCAGGCAAGGACCAGCCCGTCGCCTGAGCGGAGCCATGTTTCCGACACTGTTTCTATTGACGATTAATCCGCATAAAATAAACACCATCTATGTTAAGTGCATACGTCAGTGAGGGCTGACCAATGTATGAGTGTGGTTAAAAAAATACAGCAAATGTCTAAAAATTTTTTTTAGAAATTTATTATAGTAAAAGACATTTCTGTAAGTTCAGGCAGGCAGGCTCGTAAAAGCATGGCAGTGCGTCCTCATCCTCCTTATTAACAGGATCTGGCACTGTGACTCCTAGCTCTTCCCCAAAGTCAAAATGACCACAGAAGAACTGACAGATGACACTAAGGTGGTCATGACAACGCACTGGGTGCATGCTCATAGCAAGAGGGAGTTTTGAGCGGGACCCACAGCAAGGTGGCTTGTACAGCAATTAATTTTTAAAACTTGGACATTAACCTTATCTTTTGATTACACTTCCTACACCCCAGTGCCGACCATTGCGCAGACGTTTCCAACACCCCAGACTTCCCTCGTGTCAGTTGCCCCAGCTGCTCCTCTACTTTTCTGATGGGCCCTGCGGGGTCACATCTGTACCCCAGCACCTAGAACAGCACCTAGAATGGGCATGTGCTGATAATGCAAAGAAATTCACAAAACCATCCCTTCTCTTGAGTTAGCTCCGGCACTGACTGATAACTTCCCATCACACCAAGGTTTACAGAAGCTTTGGACTGGAGCGGATCGATATTTTCTTTCCCCAAACCACACAATGTAGTAACCTTAGCTCACACATCCACCTTGGGCTGAGTATCCCCACCATCAAAGGACAGTCCCTGTCATTTCTGAGCTGTTCTATATGAAGGCCAGCATCTTAAGTTCTCTGTGACCCTTTGGCCCTCGTCTTCTGCCCTCTTGAACCCCGTCTTCCATCTCTGCTCCTCTAGGTATGCTCCTCCCTTTCAGAGACCAGAGACTGCTAGCAAAGGCCACCCTGGCCCATCCTTCACCTTCTGTGCATCACAAAAGTTTCTAGGGCATTCTGGGTCACTCTCCTTCCCGGAGCTTATCCTGGGCCAGGGTGGCTCCACTGGAGCCCTGGCCCATGCTACCTCCCACCTCCCACTCCCCTCCATTCTCCAGTGCCTCAGCATGTCCTTTGTCCCCTTTGTTGCTATTAGTATATGTTTAGGATACATCATGATTCCATTCAACTTGGGGAAATGGTACATAAACCTCTCGCATCTCAGTCATGTTAACCCCCTTCCCTCCAGCCTCCTGGTTCCCCTTCTGGAGATCCCTCCCATCTCCACAAAGTCTGCTGCCCTGTTTGCTACCATCACCCTTCTGTGATTCTCTTTAAGTTATTTACATTATGGGTTTCTGATATAAGAGAAAACAGGTGGTATATCATCTGCTGTGTTTGAATTATTTCACTTAGCACTATGACCTCAAGGTCCATGCATTTTCTTAAAATAAATCAAACACAGGTTAGATATTACATGATTTCTCTTCTATGAGAGACCCCGAATATAAATAATTTAAAGAGCAAAACAAAAGAGAGATGATAAGAAACCGGGAGACAGACTTTGTGAACACAGGAAGGGGCTGTGAGGCCGGGCATGCAGGGGCAGGGGTTCCTCAGGATGGGTGCCATCACTAAGCACTGCAAACGTATGTGAATAAAAATAATAATTATGGGAAGTAAATTTTATTTATTTATATTTCAGGGTCTTGTTCTGTAGCCCATGCCCATCTCCAACTTACAACAATCCTCCTGCCTCAAGCTCCCGAGTGCTGGCACTGCAGGTGTGCACCATCATACCCAGCACATGTGGGCCTGGGGAACTGATCTCACGGCCTTGAGCTTGCTAGGCAAGTGTTCTAACTGCTGTACTATTTCCTAGAAAATAGACTTTAGAAAGGAAAAAATCCAACTATTTTCCTACAAATGATCCAAGCTTGTCTTTCTTTGTAGCTGAGTAGTACTCCATGAATAGGCAAAGGAAATATGATCTGCATAGTTCCAGCCTGGAGCTGGTAATGCAGATACCAACCCAGCTCTCCCTGGGCAACAGAGGGGCTGGGGAGGAGAGTGGGTCTGGAAGCCCAGTCATCACAGGAAGCTTGCATGCAGCAGAGAGCCTACAGCTGGTAAGTGAGTATACACACAAGCACACACACGTACCCACACACTCCACGGTGCACCTGCTAATGCCCTTTCACCTTCAAGTGAAGAGAATGGTAGGTAAGAATGGTTCCAACAAGCTGACCTGATTCCAAAGCTCTCTCGCACTGGCCGCTGGCCAAGTATTCCCAGGTGCCCTTCTGTGCTCACTGACCCTGCAGCCAGATGCTCGGAGCCTCCGAGCTTTGCCTCTGCAAGCCACTAGGGGCCCCACAGCCTGGTGCCATCCTGAGCTCCGCCAGCCCCCTTGGAAGGCAAGCAGTGCTGCCCGTCAGAGGCCACCAGGCAGGTCCCTCATCTGCCTTCTCCTCGGGACTTTCTCTGCAGGGATTTCAAGTTTCAGTCTGCTGAGGGACTTTTACTGGTCAGAGGGAATAAGAGACAGTAAGAATCTTCAGGCAAGCCTCGTTCTCTAAAGGTAAGAGGAGCTGGAAACGGAGGAAGGGAGGAATAAAGGACACAAAACGGGAACAAAGAGGAAAGGATGAGGCCCCTGCTCACTGCGAAGCTCCTGGATTTAACATAAATTTTAAAAAAGAAGCAGAGAGCATTAACTCCTTATGGTTTCTGAACAGACTGTCGCTGCAGCTCAAATCCTGTGGAGGTGGAATCCTCGGAGGGCTCTGAATCCCGGTGCTGGCACCCTTGGGAGTTCGCCAGGTCCTGGTTTCAAGGCACAGAGGTGAACAACAGGTGGCAAAATCACTGTAAATTCCAGGTTGGCCTTGGAAATGAAGGCCACGCTCCTCCACTGGGGCTGTCTGGGCAGTCCCTCATTGAGGACAGATGAGGACAGTTTTGGTGGCATCTGGAGACAGTCTGGGTTGTCACAGGCGACACTGCATCCAGTGGGTGGAGGCCAAGGGTGCCGTTCAGTGTCAAACAGTGCACGGGACAGCGTCCAACAACAAGGAAGTTTCCAGCCCCAAATGTCCCCCAGGCTGAGGTCTGGAAACCTCGTGCGGGTATCTAGGGAGATTGACTAGGGACTGACCGAGGGGCTGTCTAGGGGATTTTAGGGTCCTCAGAGGCAAAAGACCAGGCTGAGGACAGGGTAGAGAATCCGATGTGGATACCAGGGGCCAGAAGTGACCATTCAGTCATGAAGGGAAGGAAAGGCACAAAAAGGCCACCAGCAAGACACACCTACACAGTGCCTGCACTTCACAAGTTAGACACCTGCAGCTGTGACAGGTCCAGTGGCATCTCCCAGGTCAACCAGACTTCAGATCAGACCCCTGACACTGGGGTCACAGCAACTGTCTGGCGGCACCGGCACTTTGCTTCCGGTTGGCAATCCGGACCCAAATGTCCCCACGGTGGTTCCCAGAAGTTAGCGCCCAGGAGCTCTCAGACTTCACAGTTCACCAATTCCCAGACAGAGCTGATGTAGCTCCCAGCAGAAAAACTGTGTCACCAGCAAGAGCTGCACACATGTCCCGAACACACTCTGAGCTGAATTGGTACAGACGTGAAGCACTGTCCCAGAACACGCAGTGTCTGGGGAAGTAAAGGGAGTACCGGCCACACCACACTGGCCAAGGCATCGGCAGTTTGTGACATACGGCACTTGATGGCACTGCTGCCTCCCTTTTCTGACTCAGAATTCTCTCTCAGTCTGATTGTTGGGGTGCCTGACCCACTTCTGAGCCAACTTCCAGCTTGTACTGCAGTCCCCATCGAGTCCTCTTGGTTCCCACGTGTGATGGGGACAATGACAAGCACCATCTGATATCCAGAGAAGAACAAAGTTGACGTCCCCAGGGGAGGAAGTGTGGCAAGAGATGACTCGAAACCCTTACAGTGAACACGAGGGTCACAGACTCACGTCAGGAATGGCTGCTTGTCCCAACAGTCCAACCACTAGCAACCTGGTCTGGGGGCGAGGGGGCGGGGGAGAGGAGCACCCAGGGAGGGAGTTGGCCCCTTGTTCTCCCACCTGACCTTTCTCCTTGAGAAACTTCCCTGGCCCAAGATGGTCTGGGAAGGGCAGAAGCAGCTGAGGAACGTGTGAGCTGCAGCTGGAGGAGGTTTCTTGGGGTGCTGGAGGTGATGGGCTTAGAAACTAACTGGGATGTGTGAGTGAGAAGGGCAGAGGACCGGGGCCCTCGGATGAGCCTGTGTCCAGCTCATCCTCAGCAGCAGTCAGGCAAGGCAGGCAAAAAGCTTGAGCTATGCTAATGTTTAGGAACTTGGCCCCACAACGTAGGACTGGGGATTGAACTGAGGGCCGTCACACTGAGCTATGTCCCCAGCCCATTGCTTAACATGTTGAGGCAGGGTCTCGTTCAGTCATTAGGTGGTCCAGGCTGGACTCAAACTTTTGATCTCCTGCCTGCCAGAGTTTTGGGAGTATAGCCTGAGGCCCCTATCTCCAGGACTAGCAGATGGGGTGGCAAGCAACAGGCTGTTTTGGGGGGACCCTGGCATCTCTCAGTGATACTCCTGAGCATGCGGAAGCAGCTATGCATGGGCCACTGCTGTTTTCCCATCCTTGATGTGGCCCTGGGACTCCGGGGTTCCCCAGTTTTATGCGGTGACCTGTAGCCCTGTGTCAGGTGCTCGGCTCTCAGTCCTGTACAGCACAGTAGAAATATTCTTAACCAGGCCCAGTGGCTCAGGCCTTTAATTCCTGCATCCTGGAAGGCTGAGGCAGGAAGATCATTAGTTGGAGCTCAGTCTGGGAAAAAGTGACTTAGTAAGATCTTGTCTCAAAATCAAAAATCAAAAATCAGCTGGGGATACAGCTCAGTGTAATGGTCCTGGGCTCGATCTGTAATACCACACACAAAATATTCTTTACTTCATTTTAATAACCAGTCACCCCATATGCAGCACGTAGATTTAGTCATCTAATGTCTCACCCTATGCTGTTGGCCCCACAGAACAGGGAGTCCCACCGCCTAATGCCGCCCTGGAAAGAGAGGAGATGGCAGCTCACACGGCCTCAGCACAGGGAGATGACTTCTTTCCATTGCTGAAAGTGGGGGATGTATTTCTGTTTTCCTAAGCTGGCTGCTCACCTCCTCACAGTTCCTGGTGATCAGTGACCCTCATGTGTAGCTAGAGAGAGCAAGGTGCTGGGCTACAGCTCCAGGGTCTGTATACAGATGAAGCCACTGTCCTGACCTCCTTGACAGGGTTCCTCAATCCAGCTGGTTTTGCAGAGGAGACCGGCCCTCAGGAAAGTCCTGACCATTCCTCTTGCTCCAGGAGAGAAGGGCATGTCCTTCTTTGGAGGTGAGTGGGGGGAGGAAAGGGACCCACATCCCTCTGCCTAGTTCTGGGTGGGGTGAGGCAAGGCCAGGACAGGCTCTGTGGAAGGGCTGCCCACCTAAGAGGGACCAGTGCGCAGAAAAAGTGGTACCCTTCCTATGTTTTCAGCCACCTGGGAATCAAATCCAGTGATGACAGGAACTGAGAGAGAACTGATGCTTTGTCTGTCCGTTTTCTTTCCTTCCTTCCTTCCTTCCTTCTGTCTGTCCTTCCTTCCTTTCTTCCTTGTCCCAGGCATAGAGCCCAGGGCCTTCACATTGAGCTACATCCCCAGCTCATGGTTTTTATTTTATTTTTTTCTGATTCTGAGATAGGATCTCATTAAATTGCTACACTGCACAGGCTGGACTTGAACTTGCCATCTTCCCGCCTCAGCCTCCCAGGGTTCTGGGATTACACATCTACACCACCAGGCCCAGCTGTGTGTCCTTTCTTGACACTGTAGTACAGTTACATGAATACACACCCCTCCCATGGCAAGCAGACTAGTGGCCCCTTGAAGCTATTCACATCCTAATCTCTGCAACCTGAGATACATCACCTGTGTGGCGAAAGGGACAGACAGCTGTCATGGAGGGTGGAGGCAGGGCAACATGGGGATCTTTTAAGTGAAAAAGGAGTGAGGAGAACCAGAGTGGAGACATGATAAGAGACTCCGGGGCAGAGTGACACGGAGGAGGATGGCTCTACTGCCATGGCAAGGGTGCACATGAATGGAAACTGTGAGCCAAAGGAACAACACTGGTGCCTCTAGAAGCTGGAAGAAACGAAGACATGGCTTTCTCCAGACTCTGGAGGGAACGCAGCCCTGCTGACATCTTGATCTTAGCCCAGGGAGGTCCTTCCAGATAGTTTGAAGTAACAGCACAGCACATCTGTCTGTTTAAGACACCGCATGGCTGGAAACTAGTTGCAACAGCAATAGGAAACTGATGTGTTTTTCTTAGAAAATTCGATGCTTCCCAAGGACAGGGAACGGGTTTTGTTTTGTGTGTACTGGGGATTGAGCCCAGGGCTTTCAGACTGAGCTACAGTGCCAGCCCATTTTTAGTTTCCATTTTATGATTTTAAGACAAAGTCTTGCCAAGTTATTAAATTGTCTAGTATGGGCTCAAATTTGGAATCCTCATGCCTCAGCCTCTCAGAGTGCTGGGATTATAGGCCTGTACCACAAGCCAGGATAAGATCTTCCTCTTCTCTTTGTAAGCTCCGGTGACACCTTGTCCACATGAATCCTTCACTGGTATTTGAGGAATGATCTACTTGACTTTGCTTCATACAAGACCCTGTGCGAGACACTCAGGCGCCTCTTGTCCATGATCACTTGGGACCTCCAACTGATGAGGCACCTGGTGTAGACCAGATGCTTCATAAGGTGCAGGACCTGGGCTGCCCAGTCGACACCTAGGATCTGAACATGCGGCCCTGCACCAACTGCACGGTGTGAGTCTCCTGGGGTATTTTTGTTTTGTTTTGTTTTGTTTTGGCACCAGGAGGCAAGAGTCACAAATGCTTCAAGAGCAAGAAGGAAGGGAAGAGGCCAAGGGTACTGCGTGTCTTCTGTACAGAGTACAGAGCAAGCAAAGACCGGAAGGCGTCCCTTAGTCCAGCCTGGAGCCATGGTCTCTCCCCACAGTCCCTCCCTTCTACCTTCATAAACAATTCTGACTTTTATCACTTTTATAATGTCTATTAAGCAGACCTTTTTATAAAGCATGCAGTAGAAATGAAACGAACCGGGCCTGGTGGCTCAGACCTATAATTCCCACACTTTGCTTGTCTAAGGCTGGAAGATCATAAACTAGGCAATTTAGCAAAACCCAGTGTTAAATTAAAAAAATTTTAAAAGGAGCTGAGGCTGTAGCTCAGTGTGATGACTCTGTATTCAATCCTCAGTACCACACACAAAAGACACTGAATAAACTTTCTCCACTGACTTTCATAATTATGCGTCAAGTCCCCAAGATGAATATATGTTTTGCAAAATTATGAGCCAATTCCCCAAGATGAATGTATGTTTTGCGAATACATAGTAATAAAAAGAATAATTTGGGAGAAAAACTAGCTTATGCTACCCTGTGAATTTAGATCAGTGAGTCACGTTTCTCAGGGCTGTGAACAGCTAAATTTCTTCTCTGCTCATTGTTGGGGAGTTTTGAGCAATGCCTTTCCCTCTCCACGTTACAACCAAGTCTCTGCCTCTGACTGGCCTCACCAAGACAATCTGTAGCAAGATGTGCAGCTGGACAGAGTAAAACAGATCCTCAGTTATGCAGGTACGCACCACCTCCACTGACAGAGACCTGCAGCTGACTGTTTAGCCAAAGCCTTAGATGTGTACAAGGGCAGCACCTGACATGGGGCGGTTCTCGATCCCAGCAACAGAATTAGAAGAGGTTACACATTCTCGCCAGGAAAACGGAATCGCCGAAGATAAACTCCACTGTTAGGGTGTGCATGTGCACCCCAGAGTCGATGCACTCGGATGGGAGGCAGGGCCTCTGAGTGGGCTCCCAGGTGGAGTACTGGTGCATCATGGGATTATCATGGCTTTTTATATACATGCTCCCTCTCATCCTTGCTCTACTTTGTCATGTGCTCCCCTCTGCCACCTTATGATGACCTCATCAGGGGCTGAGCAGATTCTGGTGCCCCTCCAGGCTTCCCAGACACTAGATAATGGGCCAAACAATAACCCCTTGAAGTCATCCAGTCTAGGGTATTTAGTTACAGCAACCGAGAGTAGAGTCAGACACCAAGCTCCTGGCTGGAGCAGTGAGAAGCGGGCAGCTCCACCAACTACCACATGAAGACAGGCAAAGCACTCAGCCACACGTGAGGCACATCCATGGAGCCTGAATCTGCAGGGTCCAGGATAGAGGATCAGCCTGGAAGAACCAGGGTTGGGAGCCGACATCAGGAGAAGGCATAAAAGATCCAACACTCTAGGCTGAGAGAAAGAAAAGGGCAGCATCTGAAACCCTGAACATCGTCACTAAAGAAAACACCTCTGCCGAGGTTTCCGCGTCTGTAGAAAAGCTAACAAAGGGACGAGTCGGGGGGACAGCAAGATCAAAGGCGAAGAGAGCAGAAGAGGGACCTGGGAAGGCAAGGACAGCCGAGGACAGGCAGCTTCTGGGGCACCTGCTGGAGGATGTGCCTGCTGGGGTACGGGTGCACTTACACACGTGACAGCAGAGCACTGGGGAATGACAATGGCAGCAGGTGTAATGGACCTTTGTGAAGCAGGGAGGTGAGATACGAAAGGAGCTGGGACAGGGATTTCGAAAAGTCCCAGGATGAAGAAGAGGGGCTTCATTTTGCTTTGTTTGATTTTACAATTAAAGAGACTTAAGTAGAAGCGTCCAGTGACCCAAGGAGAAATGAAGGCTTGGATCTGGAGTGGCCCCCAAAGCCTCACTTGTCTAGGAGGTGATGGGATCACGGCATTACCTGTATCTATGGATACATCCATGGATTTCCTCTGCTGTTTAGAGGTGAGATTGAGGGGTCGGAGGTGTAGGTCAGTGGCTGAAGTGCTTGCCTAAATTACAAAAGGCCCTGCATTCAAATCCTCAGCTCCACATAAAATTAGGTGGAGATGATGGCACGTGGATGTAATCCCAGCTCTCGGGAGGTTGAGGCAGGAGAGTTGCTGTGCGCTTCAGCCAGTCTGGGCTACAGAGCAAGGCCTTGTCTCACAACAACCAAAAGCAGTGGAGCCAGGTCGGAAAGGTGGACCACTGGGGCATGACCTGGAAGGGTACATCTCACTAGCTCTGTCCTCTCTCTCGCTCTCTGCTTCCTGCTGCAATGAGATGCACAGCAGTTATCCAGGTAGGCCTCCGCCACACCCCTCCTCCACGGGCAGCCACCTATGAGTGGACTGAGCCCTTCTCGAAGTGTGAGTCACGACAAACCTTTCCTCTCTTACATTCTGGGTATTGGGCACTGTGTTCCAGCAACAAGAAAGTGACTAAGATAGTGAGCAGAGAATCGGACCACCATGCCGGAAGGACCAGCAGAATCAGAGGTGCAGAACTGGAGGGCGGCAGGACAGTGATGTCCCTTCCTTGTCCCTGTGGAGGGTGGGGACGGCTCCTCCCAGGCTCAGCCTCACCTCGTGAAGCTTGTCAGCCTTCTGGGTCTGCTTCTTCCGACTCCTCTGAGCAGCAACTCGGTTCTTTTCTCTCCTTCGAACCTTCCTGTCGTCATCCTCAGGGCTCTGGGGGGTGACAGTGGGTGACGGTGACACAGAGGCCCCGTGCCATATCCTTCCCCACCCTCTGCTTCACTGGTTTTGCTCTTTGACCTGCCCCAGTTCATCTGCAGCCAACAACAGGCAGCTAACAGGAGCCCCCGATTCTGGGTACACACTGAACATGCTGAGGCTCTGCTGAGCTGTTGTCCCCAGGGCCAGCCAGGGACAAGTGTAATGAGACCGTCGGAGGACGGGAATAACAGGGCCACGGATGCAGATCAGCAGCAAAGCACTTGCCCAGCATGCATGAGGCCCTGAGCTCCATCCCTAACATGACAAAAGAAAAAAAAAAAAAGAAAACACAGTGAATAAATAGAAGATGAGGAAGAAGAAACTCCACAGGTTAGGGAACTTCTCCAGGTAGCGTAGCCTGTGTGGGGTAGTGGGAAGTGGAACTCAGGTCTGCTGCTCTCCACACCAACGTCCACAAACCGTCACTGTGCAGGGCGTGTGCTGGAAAGGGTGGCTCATTGGAGACTGGGAAAGTGGAGTGGGGCGGGGCAGCCAGTGAGACCTTGCTGCGGGCCAGCACTTCAGCTACCATGCACAAACAGGCACTTTCCACTCTGTGGGCCGGCCCTGCTTACACACTGATCACTGGAGGTGACCCCAGAGCAGCACCAACACACAGGCTGACCGTCTTCCCCACCAACGAGGTGCTCCCTGAAACACTGTGTGACTGACATTTGCTCTGGAGGTTAAGTTTTTTTTTTTTTTTAAAAAAAAGGAAGCTTATGGAGTGTCTTGAAAGAGACACAAGAAAATTCAGATATAAATGAGAGCCACACAAATCAAATCCTCCAAATGGTACTATGAGAAAGTAACTTCAGTGGTAAAAACATTTAATTCATTACAGAATACAGAAAGAGCAATACTTGTTTCCCAGAACCGTATGAGAAGATATTTAGGAAGGAGAAAAAAAAAAAAAAACACTACCCCAAGGGATTTAGAAAATAAGCGGTTAGTGGGACACGGATCCATGAATGATACTGGAGGGTTTTTTTTTTTTTTTTTTTTGACAAGGTCTCGGTCTGAAAAGTCCAGGTTAGTTCTGTAGTTCTGAACTCATGACAATCCTTCTGCTTCAGCCCCCTGCCTCAGCCTCCCGAGTGTTGGAAGTATTAATGAAAAGCAAACAGTGATAGTACATAATGACAACATTTTCATTTTATTTGGCTTTGTGTTCCCAATAAAAAACACACACATCATCTCCCCAAGTTACTCACTTGAGAACCCCCCGTGTCGGCATCCCTGACAATCAGGAGGGGCCTGGGCTGCTTAGGGAACACAGGCAGGTGTAAAAATGGTGGCCTTGGGAGGCAAAGTCTTGGCAGACGCAAGCAGAGAACATCTGATGAGGTTCTAGCTGTGTCTCTCACTGAACCAATACGGCTTCGGGTGAAGGGCTTAAACTCTCTGGACTTCTAATTTCTTCTGTTACACGGGTGATTCACTCCTTTTTTCACTATGCGTTAACTGAGCACCCACCTGAGGGCAGGGGCCAGCGA
>PVKB01008100.1:0-20897 GCA_004027205.1 Ctenodactylus gundi | reverse complement strand
ACCACAAAGACTTGACCCTGTGGATCTGCCCGATTTTGTGGGGTTTCCTCTGTCAGCAGAGTCAACAAGCATCTTCAGAGGACTCATAAGGCCACTTAGAGGACGAGGTCAGGGTGGTTCAGAACCCACAGGCCGGCCTGGAGCTCACGACCATCCTCCTACCTCCCCATGCTGATTGCTGGCACGGCAGGCATGCGCTGTCCTGCTCTGCTTAGGTGGTGCTGGGGCAGAAGCCAGGACTCCGGGCTGGGTCGACGAGGGCTTTGGCCGTTGTGTGATCCCTCCCGCCCCTGCATGCCTTACTTACTCTCAGGTAGAGGGTGATAGCTACACATTTGTGAACTCCTGGTGAATTTTCTCACCCGAGCGTTTTCCTTGTTGACGTCAAGGCCAAGGTTCTCAGCACAGTCAGGCGAGAGGAATGCTTAAGTTTTACATGCTGTGCAATGTGAGAAGGATGCTGTGTGCCAGTAGCGTGTACTCTATGTTCTCCCTTCCTCACAGCAAGTGATGATGTGTCTGTAGCTAATGTCGTCGTACTTTTACCCCACTTCTCCATTACTTTGTGTAAGTTTTTCATTTCATTTCATTCTGTGAGGAGACTGTGTGGACTGAATCTCCTCAAATCGCCCTGATTTTAGTTTTCTAATTCACTTGTTTCTCCTGTAAAGTAGTAGAATCCATGTAATTCCCATGTCAGTGTGGTAACACAGAATGAAGCTCATGTTCTCAATTGCTTTGTTAGAGACTAGCTGCGGTGTTAACTCTGATTCTCCTTGCACGTGTGGACCATTTAGATTGCTTTCTCTGTGCAGTCTCAGCTTTTAGGAGTGGTCTGTGGGTGTGGTTGCTGAATTCTTTTAAAACCTTTGTGGTCTGAGTCCTCAGTCCACACTATTTATACATCTCGCTGTCTAAGTGCAAGTGCCACTTTCTAATGTCATCACGGAATTGGATTTGTGCTCCGGAACACTTCAAATAGAATGATTTTCCAGGTTTGCATAACCATACACCAAGAATTGTCTCTTTAATTGTGTTTTTGAAATTTAGGATGCCTTCTAGTTTTCTCCAACATTAGCCTGGGGGAATGGTTTGTCACAAGAACACAGAACACTCCCTTGAGGCTGTATAAATATAAATTGTAAAATATGGAAACTTGTTTCTATTTTTTCTGCAAGATTTACAAAATGAAATGCACGTGTAATGTTTAACATACAGGTACTAGTTAGTATAAGTTTCCTGAATGGAGGAAAACAAATAATCTTGCTTTTTTGTTTTTTAAAGCCACTTAGTTTGTACTGAGCATTTGTACAGTGCTGCGGAAGTGACGTGACCCTTATGTACTTCCCGCTACGTGCTCAGGAGAATGTCTGTCCCCTGTAGGAAAATGCAGGCAGTTCCTTAGGCTACGTCAAACAGTTGTATGAAAAGTGCCGATGCCTCTTGTCATGGGTATTCAGGATAAAACTGAGTCTTTCCTGAGATACCAATATGAGCAAAGGTACGGTGGTTGGGATTTTGGAGCCAGAAGTTTGTAAAATTTGAAGTTAGTAGGGGTGGGCACCCCTTGCTAAAGAAATACCTATTGTCGCCCCATTGTTAGAATCTTTATTAGGAAAGGGAATTTGGCATTTATCTCTAGCAAGCGGTTTCTTGTGTCCTGTATCCTCACGGGAGAAGGACCTGAGTTGCATTCCCTGAAGTTCACTAGGATGACTTCTTTTGCCTTTTCAAATTTCAGTTGCATTTCCTCACCAGGAACACAAATCCGTATGACTGCCCTGATGCGCTTCTTCCATTGAAGTGAAATATCAAGCCGTGAGTCTTTTCATAGGTCAGTGTTGACTCACATAGGGAAAGGCAACCACAGATGACGTAACCTGTGCACCTGCACACCGCGGGGCTCACCCCTCTGTTAGGAGGTCTGTATTGTGACAGCGTGGGGGGTAATGTTCTTATTTTACAGTGTTCGATGCTGTGTGGATACGGTATCCACATCCAATCCGTTAGTGAAAATCAGAGACCTCCTTTGTTCCTCAAGTGTGTATTTTCCGGGATTTGTACCATGCGGTCCCTCTGCATTGTTCAGCCCTGAGCGCGTGAAATCCGTTCTCATTGAGCGAGGCAGGCACTAACATTCTCATGTCAGCCTCAGTCACCCTTTCCGTTTGCCATCTCCCTTGGCGCTGTTCTACCTGCTGCTGTTGCACTCCCCTGAGAGAGTATACATTGTGCTCAGTCAGGTTTGGTTTCCAGCCGCTCTCCCGTTACTCACATCTATGGAGAGTCATGTTGTTTACGGTTCTGTGTTGCAGGCAGAAACTTTAAGAGGATCGTTCCCGGAAGCTTTTGCATGTGGATCTGTCTTTGCACATTGAGTTGCAGAGCACCAAGACGGATGGAGAAGAAGCAGCTGTGACGCTCAGGTTCGTCTCTGTCTTTATTACTGTGTTGCGGAGGAGCGCTAGGCGGCCAGTGCTGACGCAGCAATTCTGGAGAGTAGGTGGAGGACCTAAGTCCAGGTGGACAGATGTGCTGGAGAGCTGTGGTGACCAGAGAAAGGGCAGCCTCTGGGGTCGTGTTGTGTGCTCTGAAAGGCAGTGAGGTCACGGGGTCAGAGTGAGGCTGGAGCCCGGGTGCTGCCTTCAGGGCACAGGCCAAGGTGTGAGAGTGGAGCTGCACCTCCACTGAGGGAATGCGACTCCTATTGTGTGGGACTTTGTTTCTGGAAATCAGGGTGAAGAGTTTAAATGACAAAGAACGTGCCCCCTTTGTGGAGTGCAGTGGAGAGGAGGAAGTTTCTGGATGGTGGCCCAGCTGGGGAGGTGGCCAGGAGAGAAGCCTGCAGCACTCCTGGGGAAGGACTGGGGTCTGAGGAAGTCTGTGCATTTTAGTCTGGAGCTGAAACAGTCATGATGTGGAGAGGGAGCATCCCAGAGTGAAAATGGTCCCTGCGGGGGGTGTGGCGTTTCCTCAAAGTCTGAGTGCCTCAAAGAAGCGCCTGTCCCCACAAGGCAGGGAGGTTTTGGATCCTGTCCCTGAATAGGAGTTTTGTGAGCTTTGGCGCAGTGGTGATCATGACAATGCCTTGGAAATGTTTCTTTCGCGGCGGAGTGGGACCCTCTTTCAACAGCAAGAAAGTTTCTTTATGTGACATCATGTTTGTATGTAACATAGAGTCATTTTCGAGTAAGTCATACACTTTCAAAATGGTTACGGCACCTCTTTTTAATTCCTGGCTATATTTCAAAGACCAGAAATGACTTTTCAAGAAAATCGGGTGGAAAGGGCAGCGGGGTATCAGATGTTGCTTGAAGATTTTGCCTCGTAAGCAGTGGTCCCTGAGCTGTATTCCCAGCACCACATACACGAGGTTTGGTGGTGCACACCTGTAATCCCACCACTTGGGAGGCTGAAGCAAGATGGTTGTGGGTATCCCACTAGCTTGGGCTAAATCCTGAGTTCAGGACGAGCCGCAGCTAGAGAGCAAGACATTATTTTAAAAAGACCAACAAAACTCCAGGTGTTCAAAGCCACTGCATGATAACCCTTAACTCTGTGTGTGAGTAGTGCTTGATGTGGGTGGTACCACACACATCCTGAGGCAACTGTGAGTGCATACAAGATTGAAATTAGTGGGTTTTTCAAAGATGTATTTTGGTTGTTTGTCTAAAGTTCACAGGCAATGTGTGCATGATGCTCCTCCAGTTTCACATAAGCATTTATTGCTTTTTACTTTTAGGATTCATTCATAGATGTAGGTGCCATTCAAATAGAAGTTGGTCCATCCTTAAGGTCACACAGAGATGGGCGTGTCACTCATATTGCGGATACTTCCTTAGCAGGCTGGTCCCAGTGAAGTTCCAGAGTCGCAGTGAGAGTTTAATGTACAGCGTCTGCACAGTCTCTAGTTTCTGCACATTTCACGGCACATCAGCTTTTAGGTGTACGGATGGGGACTACACATTGCTTTCCCTGGGAATTCCCCTTGGACAGACAGGACCCGGATGTAGGACAGCGTCAGATGGGAAGCACAGTGCTCACAGTCTCTGGGTGCACATTTCCCAGTTGTTATATACTGATTGCAGATGGAGGGAAAGCTTTCTCCTCCTGTGCCTCCTTGTCTGCTTCCTCCTCCTCCTCCTCCTCTGCTAGTGTTTTTTAGATCTTAGGTTTTGGTATCATGGTAATGCTGGCTCCCAGAAATGTGTTTGGCATGTTCCTTCATTTTGTGCTCTTGTTTCGTCTGTGGACACATTTCTTCCAAAGTTCAGTTACATACATATATATATATATGTATATGTATGTGTATACATATATATATGTATATATACATTCACATATAATTTAGTACTATATAGATATAATTTAGGTATATGTGTTTTACTCCTATTGTTATAGGCCAACTTGGAAACACCCACCATAAACCATTTAAGGGAAGATAGGGATCTTTATTGACGCTGGACCAAACCTGCTTCTCTGAGTTGAGAATCCAGAGAACGGCCATGAGCCGGGACTGCAGAGGGTTGATATAGGGTTTTGGAAGGGGAGGTGATATAGGTCCAGCATTGTTAGATCAAAACCAATTACAGTTACATAGCATCCATAGTAACAATATCAACCCCTGAAAATCTGTAAGGTATCCGTTACATTTGACGGGACCCAGTCAGTCAAAAGTAGAGTTCTTTGAAAATGACCAGCTACAAAGTGGGCTTAAGAGCCCACGTGGGGCTGAACTGTCTGTTAGCCCATCTGTGTCTGGTCTCTGGAAGGTGTCTCAGAGATGGATGGCAGTTGATATTGTGTTACCCATTCATGTACCATGGCGCCAGCGAGGCACCAAGAGTGAGATATAGAGGCCAGAAATAAGGCCATAGATCCTACAGGTTACAAACCATCACGTCACCCAAAGTTCGTGAGAGTGTCACGAATGCCCTACGGTTACCCCTGGGCTAACTCAGTACTCTGCTCAGTGTCACAGCAGTCCTCATCAAATCTTTCCAGCAAAGCCACAGCACACGGTCTAGTTCATCAGAAAAGGCTCTTTGGAATAGCGCTTAGAAGAATAGTATGAAATGGAGTCACTTAAGTGCGGATCACAACTTTAACTGTCACATTCCCCACTCCTCTTGGTACATGTTCAAATCTTTGAATGTTTCTGATCTTGTAGTGGAACTTACAGCTCATATTGATGAAATATCATCAGTTTAACATCACTGGCTCCTCGGTTGACAAAGGTGACAATCTTATTAAATGTGATGGCCCAAAAGCTAAAACAAGTAACAAGAAAAACAGGACCAGCCATAGTGCTGGCAAGAGTAGTGAGCCACTGCCACCCAGAAAACAAGGATTTGTCCCAGCCTTGGGAATCTTTATACATGTGCTTACTTGTTTCTATTAGTTGGTGGACCAAACACATTAAAAAAAAAATGTTTCAGGGTGGTTTACATAGAAACAGTATTTTTTTTAACATCGCACAAAATTGTCCTTGTTTTATAAAAATTAAAGTTAATTTTTCCTGTTTTGCAAAACCACTTGAACCAGGGAGTGAAGTGAAGATGATAAGCGAGTAATAGATCTTTTTTCTTCGTTTTATGTTCTTTATAAATAGCTATAGTTGTCATTTCCTTTACTGAGAGCTGCCATTTTTTTCTTTCATTTTTATTTTAATTGATTTAGCAATTCCAACTTTTACAAGCCAAGGAACTGGAATTGTGGAGATAGGCTCCCTTTTGTTTATTTATGTATTTATTTTATTATTATTTTGAACTTTGGAGTCATAAACATTTTTAATCAACCTGTAAGCCTTTTGTCATCACTTTGGAAATGGGGGCTGTACAATCTGGTTCACTGTCAGACCCCACTTTAGGTCGATACTTAAATCTTTGAATATTTATCATTGTCTGTACTTAATTTGGAACTACAATAGTCAAGTTAATAATTACACCTGACGTAGCATAACTGTACTGCACAGAAACAGAAACGCAGTAAATTATTTCCTTAATAAAGGTTTTTCTTTTGGAGAACAATTCTTATAGACCCATATATGATTGACATATTAAAGTACAGTAGCAAAATCTTTAATTTAAAGGGAGCCAGATATATTTTGGCTCTTGTTCAGAGAGTTGAGGGCTATGTTAAAACTCTAATTGTTGGATTCAGAGTCCAGAATGTTTGTTACACACAAATCTGTTTTAAATCTTAGGGAAATAACGTGGTCCAATATCACTGCTTATTTTAGCCTTGTTTACCTTGTGTAATTTTATTTTTAACTCCTAAACGTACATTCGTTAAACAGAATTTTTTACCCTAAATTTTATGAATTTGTCTGTGACATTTTTGCTCAGACAGTAGCCCTTGCAGGCCAATGGAGACTGACACACGTATCTAGCTTAGGTCCAGTTAAGATAATGCCTGAAAGAGGCCACAAGATTTATTTTTGACCAATCGGTTTGGCATGTAGCCACTATAAGAGATTTATGAGTGAAGATGAATCTGTTTGATTTATAACTCCAAGGCACAGTAAAATACTGAGTCACAGGAGTACCTGCAATTCTTCTTTTTATTTTTGACTGGGTTGATCATGGCCCTGGACAAGAAATTAGGAATGAAAATCAACCTCTGGTGTCAATTAGAAAGCTTACCGATTGGCTCCCTGTAGTGAAGCTTACACCCAGGAGGTTGCACAAGTTCAGGAGAGGTGCTAAGGGAAGCCAGTAACCCCAGGCTCCATCAGTTGTCCTTTTGAGAGTGCGATGTCCTCCTAGATCTCTGTCCAAGGGGGCAGTCGCGCCCCTATGGGGACCTTGGCGTTCAGAGCAGGGCCCAGCAGAGGCTTGCGTGCCTCCTTTTCGCACCGACAGCGTCTCGGGTCACGCTGGCAAGCTTGACTTTTCTCTCAGGCGTCTGCTTCAGGAGCTCACTTAAGCCTCTCGTTCTTGTAGGGTCATGACCAAGCCTCCTGCTATTATTTTCTTTAAAGACCAAGGGAGCCATCTTAATGAAAGTATCTAGAGACTGTGTTGGGTCATAAAACCAGCTTTAGTAAAATGAGTCACCTGTATTTTGTAACTGGGGCTGTCCTATGCTAAGTGGCTCAGTACTTAGGGCTGGTTGTTACGGTTCCCATCTTTAAATTGGTTGCTGTAGTCCAACCTTAGATATTAGTCTCTGAGGAGCTTGCATCAACTGTAATACACTTTTTAGTGTCTCTCTTTTAGTTTATCTATAAACCTACTTATCTTTTCTTAATTTTTTTATAATCTATTTGCTTGCCTGTTCTTTTTCTCTTTCTCCATATATCTATTTACTTGCCTGTTCCTTCTTTTTCCTTCATAACACTTATCCATCTGTCTGTCTCTTTATTTTCCAGCAGTACACTGTTCTGTTTTTTTTTTTTGACACACTTATCTACTTGTTTATTCCGTCTGTAATTTGCATTTTTATCCCCAGTTAAATCCTTCCCTCAAGGCCAAAAAAATAAATAAATAATAAAAAATAAAAAATAAACCCTTAAACATACAGGCTTTTTACCCAACCTTAAAAAAACAGGTCTAGTTGCAAAACAATTATACACAATTAAGTGAGCCTATGGATGGTCAGAGTCCATTGTCAGGCAACTCACATTGGGGCCACACCTGGGTGCAGCAAGGGATTAATTTTTATTATATATATATATATATATATGTGTGTGTGTGTGTGTGTGTGTGTGTGTGTTCAAGGAATATAGCACATCATATCAAATTAAATCTTTATGTCGTTTTACCTATACTTGTCTAATTTTAAACCTAGGCTTTAATCTTTTTGAAGGGTGAAGTTCATCTGTTTTGTTTTTTTGGATGAACCAACAGAATGACAGAAATGTTGCAATGTAATTATCACAATGTTAAGACCACAAGGGAGTTGCCTGTTGAGTTTTTTTTAGAGTTAGAAGCTGCCTTAGGCACAGCAGCCATATTATTAGCACATAGTATGTACCCTTGTCCTGCATATCTAGTAGGCACTTAATAATATTTAAAATATTTAGTAAGTTATAATTCCAATTTTATGTTAGTTTGAAACTCGTGCAGGTCCTTTATCCTTGAAAAATACATTCTTAAAGTACCTTAGAGAATTGTTTCGTTATTTTTATGGTGCATGTTAAGTATAAAGAATAGCAGAAACCACAATATCATGAAATTATTACCTCGAAGTGACATTTTAAAGTAAACAAAAAGGCAAATGTCTGTTGCCGTTAAAGCAGTGATAATCAACATTATCGGTAAATTATCATTCATTTGTACCAGCATTTCCATCAATACCTAAGGTTATGGAAATATAATAAACTGGCATAAAACACTTTTATGCATAGAGTACCTAAATGTTATCTTTTAAGTTACCAGAGGTTTATGATCATTAAACTATTATATCGAGTATCATTACTAAGTACCACGACTAGTATTATCTAATAAAATTGGTCAAATTTTTAATCAGGAAGATGAAAATTTGACAGTGCTAAAAATACAATTTTTGTTAAAGAAGTTAATTTAGTAGTAATGTCAACTCATTTAAATTTGCCACGTTGAGACAGTGACTTTCAGTAATCAAAACTGAACGTAAAATGTCTAAAGAATATTTAATTTTAAATATAACATCCAATAAACAGAACATTGAATGTGACAGATATATTTTGAAACTTAGTATTCTATAAATGAAAGTTTACTTGTATAGTTCCCACAAAGCAAGAGACCTCATAGTCATAACATCTTTGATATCAATATTATCTCTGAAAATACCGTGTTTATATTTTTAAGAGCAAGAATTTTGTTTTTACCAGAAATAGTATATCAACAAACTAGATTGGCCAAACACCAATTCTGAGAGCCTATGTGCTCAAAAATGTATTCATTATTTTGGTCAGACTAGATTAAAATGACCCTTTATTATTACCCAGAACTCTGTTTTAAATAAAAGTTAATTTGACTATTTAAAATGAAAATCTGTCTTGCTTATACCAGACAGAACAAACTGGCAAATTAGTAAACAGTTTGCTCTCTGTTGAAAATGTTTTAAATTTATCTTAGGAATTATTTAAAATGATATCTGCACATTTCATATTATGTTAACTGGGCTGTAATAAATCTCCTTATAAACCACTAAAGTTTCTAATTTTAGCCATTATTTAAAATTATTATTATATTTGATGTAGAATCATCTTGTAGTCATCACTGTTGACACCATGTTAAAAGCATTTTTAGTTTTGACTGTTTTACCAACAAAAAGGTCACGAAGCAACTATGTGTAAACATCAGGTCAGAAGAAAAAGGAAATGTCATGTAAGCAGAGAAACCAGAATAAACGTCAACCTGTGACTACAATAAAACATTTTACACTATCCAAAATTTTAGTTTTTGAATTATAATTTGAAACCCTATAAATAATCCATATAAGTATAAAATGAAATTTTAATTAAGAGTGAAATAAAGCTTATCAGCCTCAAATATCCAGCCTAAGACGTTGAACAGACAACATATTTTATCCAAACCTCATTTAAGCCACTTTATAAAACGTTCCTTATGATCAGCGGTCCTGGAGGGCTGTTTTAAACTGAAGAGCGATGAATCCTTTACAGCAGACGGGGTAAGGTCCAGTCCAGTGAGTTTCCCGGTCCCGAGGTGCATGGCGGTGTGTCTAGACTCAGTCTCTAGGTCCGAGTCCTGATTCAGGTTGATGCCGTTTTCCAAAGAGGAAGGTGGACACCAGGGCCTGAATTGGGGGCTTGGGCTGAAGCCGCAACTCTAGCCATGAGGTCCGGCTGGAACCGAAGCCTGGACTGGAGGGACAGCCATCAAAACTGGCAGACTTGGGTCAGAGGCCACAATTAGAAGAAGTTTGGTGCAAGCGTGGCGCTTTCCCCATGAGGAGCCCTGATCTCCAGTGAGGGGGACTCACGGAGGAGGAGGCCCCAGGGCTGGGTAGAGGGACGAGAGGAGCAGGCAGAGATGAGCCCAAAGAGGCTGCCGGCAATCGTTCTCTTTACTAATTTTGCCAGACACACTGGAATGAAAACAAAGCATTAGAAAAAGACCTGAAAACGTATTAGACCTTTTGAAATAAAACATTTGGAAAGGCACCTGAAGAGTTACCAGACATAAAGCAAAAATCCACCTGAACATAAAGAAAATAAATGTAACCCAACAAACAATTCCTCACCAATTGACTTTATATCAAGGTCACACTGGGATATTCAACCTGAACATCTCTTGGAAATACATTTAATAGTTTGGGTCTTAAGTACTTAGACTTTATGAAAGCTATAACTTAGTAATTAATAATTTAAAAATTATCAATTAGTATGTATTTAATCTCTATATTATTTTGTTTTATATTAATTCAGTAACCCTTCAAGACATCTTTATCTTTTACTTTACCAAACACTTTTAGTTTATAAACTCTAAGGCTTTGATTTAAAAGTTTATGAACACTTCGAACCTCCTAATTTTTAAACTAATTGACATATATTGTCGAGACAAACTACATAGACAATATAATTAAGGATTAAGCCTTTGTCTTTTTAATTAATTAATGAGCACTCTTATGAAATGACCTTGGTACCATTTAAGCAATTTGTAGACAAAAACATCTAAGAAACGCGCCCATTTTTATTTTTGCTTGAATTGAATGATCTTATGCTCTTTATCAGTTGGAAAATTAATACTTATTATTTTGACTTTTAAAACCCAATAACTTAACGTGCTGCCTGTGGTATTGTCAGCAGATGTTGGGTCTCCTCAAAGCTACTAAGAGGGACAGGACAGTCTTTTGTCTCCCTGCAGTACTTTTCATAAATTGTTGGGATTTTTGTACGGGGAAGCCAAATTTGAAACAGAAAATAGGAGAGAGAGAAGGTAGTTTTGTTTACATTCCTTTTAATTGAAAACCAGAAACATTTATCTTTAACTTTCGTTTTTAAGTACTTTAGAACCTGTTGGAGCAAGAGAACCTTTAAGGTATGTGTCCTTCCCAGTCAGGCTGTTTTGGAGCTGCTGGTACCCAGGTGGAAATGCGCCCTGCCGGTGGCTGGTCACAGCCCTGGAGGATGGGGAGGGCAGTTTTCCCTGCCTTGACCTGGGACTCAGGGGACTGCTGCTGTCCAGGAGTTTTGACTCAGAAGCCGAAGTATTTTTTTTCTCTGTCTCTCTCCTTTTTTCTGAAATTAGAAAAGTTACTTAACATACAATAAAGGGGGTTAACACATAGAAGACTGAAACTGGCCCATGACAAATGTTAAACGGAAGGCCACAACGAGTATACACGAAGGAGATAACACTAAAATCCCAAAACACAGTCTATCAATACTCAGATCCCCAGGAGAGCGTCCTCTCGGGGGCCCCAAGGAAGCCAAGTTGCGTCCAACCTTCCTGATTCTGTTGTTCTAACGTGGCCAAGCAATTTCATCTTACTTCCCTACCAGTGCGCTTCTCCCAAGGCTCTGGGTTCCGTGGCTGGTAATCCTGGGCTCCCGTGGGCCTTTCCCAGATCTCTGGGCTCCCATGGGCATTTCCCAGGGCTCAAGGTGCCAGCTTAAAATCCTGGGCTCCCATGGGGTAGGTTCTTCACAAGACACAAAGGACACAGAGACGAAACACAAACACAGGACAAGACACAGAGCCACTTACCTTGCCTAGTGCTGACACCCGTGATCGAGCAAAGAAGGCCGGGGCTAAGAAAGGATTTCTCAAAGAGAAGATTTCTTCGAGGCCTCCCCCTGGCAATTCTGGCCTCAGACCGGAATTTAGGAGACTTCTTCTTAGCAGGGTAGAAGAATCTCGGTGGGAAGTGTGTTCCCGGCCAACGCACCAATGTTACAGGCCAACTTTGAAAAGCCCACCATGAACCAATGAAGGAGGACCGAACCTGCTTCGGCCCTGAGCCAGGACAGCAGAGGGTTGATACAGGGTTTTGGAAGGGGAGGTGACACAGGCACAGCATTCTTAGACCAAAACCAATCACAGTTACATAGCATCCATAGTAACAGTATCAACCCCTGAAAATCTGTAAGGTATCCGTTACATTTGACGGGACCCAGTCAGTCAAAAGTAGAGTTCTTTGAAAATGACCAGCTACAAAGTGGGCTTAAGAGCCCACGTGGGGCTGAACTGTCTGTTAGCCCATCTGTGTCTGGCCTCTGGAAGGTGTCTCAGAGATGGATATTGTGTTACCCATCCATGTACCATGGCGCCAGCGAGGCACCAAGAGTGAGATATAGAGGCCAGAAATAAAGCCATAGATCCTAAAGGTTAGAAACCATCACGGCACCCAAAGTTCACGAGAGTGTCACGAATGCCCTGGGGTTATTCCTGGGCTGACTCAGTACTCTGCTCAGTGTCACAGCAATCCTCATCAAATCTTTACAGCAAAGCCACAGCACACGGCCTAGTTCGTCAGAAAAGGCTCTTTGAATTAGCGCTTAGAAGAATAGTACAAAATGGAGTCACTTAAGTATGGATCACAACTTTAATTATCACACTATCTATCTATATATTTGAGATTCACACTGGCTTCATGGAGCTTGAGTGTTTTGTGCACATACATGTTCTGTCTTCATGTCTGTCTCTTCTTCTCCCTTTTGACTCTCCCCATCCCTCCAGTTCCCACTGTTATCACAGGAGACAGTGGGGTTGTAGGTATGAGGGGTACACTGTCCCCCAGAAACCCAGATTCTTCACAGAATCAAGACCGTAGAAAAGGCTGCTGGCCATCACTTGTGGCACTCTGTAGCTGATCACTGTACGGCAGTACTCAGTAGGCACACATTAGGTAGTTAAAAAGATAGTAGGGTGAAGGACTAAGGGAAGAGTACATAGCAACCAGCCTTAGCAACCAAAGGACTAGGCCTGAGGACAGCCCCTTACTCAACACAACTCTGACAAGGCCCAGACACGGAGCCACAGGACCGACGTCCATTTCTGGGTCCCCCTTCTGACCAGCAGAAGCTTTGCCCTCTCTTTCCCCTCTGTCTCCCATGGTTCCTGTGTAATTTTCCTGTTTTATTCCAGCTTTATTTCAGTGTATTTCTGGGCCCAGAATTTCTCATCGTTTTTGCTGCTTTGATCTTTGGATTCTGCAATTTCAGTATCCCTGGTATGGGTTTGTGAGGTGCCAGGTCTTTCTGTAGGAGATTAATTTTCACGTTTCCTCGTGGTTCTGCTGTCTCTGGCTGGCTGTCTCTGGTGTGCAAGAACGAAGGGCTCCGCGAAGGCGCAGTCCTAGATGGCTCTGGAGGGCTCTGTTGGGAGGGATGGATGGGGCGTGGGGAGCAGGGGAGCTGCCGATGGGATTCCGGGCCCTAGGAGCCTCTGGAAGCCTCTGGAGCTTGGGATTAAGGGGGTGTCTGAATTCTCTGGAAATGTCCAGAATCTCTTGAAGCCTCTGAAGTGTGGGAGGGAACGGGAACTCTCCTGGTGCCGGTGGAGAGTCCGGTCAGGGGTGCAAGGTCGGGCTCTGGGAAGAGAGTGGGGTAGTGGCCACAGTCACCTGGAAGTCCCCTGGCACCTTCGAAGGGTGGAGCGATGGGCAGGGACCCAGGCTGCGAGATGAGAGGGGGGGCTCTGTCGAACTCCCGCACAGCTCCCCTGGCGCTGCAGTAGTTTTTGTAAATAGATGACTTCCAAATTCGGTAATATGTTAGAATCTTGGGGTATGGGAAATTAGTGATTGTAGAAAGAGATGCAACGTTCAGAGAGGGAAGAAGTGAACCTCGGAAAATAGGGGAAATAGGGATGGCTTCTTTGCTTTCAGTTGGTATTCTTTTTATTCCTTTCTCTTGCTTTATGGCTCCTGACACAATTTCAAGCACTAAATTGAATAATAGTAGGGGTGACTGTGGGCATCGTTGTCTTGTCCCTAAATTCAGTGTGAATGCTTTCAGTCTTTCTCCATTTAGGATTATATTGGCTGAGGGGGTGTTGTAAATCTTTTGAATCACGTTGAGGCAGTGTCCTTATATTCCCATTTTCTTCCGAGTCCTCACCATGAATGGGTGTTTGATTTTCCGAAATGCTTTTTCTGCATCAATGGAGATACTCATACGATTTTTCCCTTTGCATTTGTTAGTGTTGTGGCATTACCGGCTTACTTCCTCATCCCTGAGTCTCAATACATGACATTCACAGTTTATTGAAGGAAATATGTGTTCTAGCTGACAGTTTCAGAAGGTCACAGCTGATTCGCAGATGGGTGGCTAGAAAACGGTGGAAGCACATGGCAAGGCTGGAGCAGGGACAGGGCCAGAGCCCAAGCTCCCGGGGCAGAGACCCTCACAGCACGGTGGGAGAGAGAGGCTGGGAGGGAGGGTGGGACCAGCACAGGCCCCTCCGGGTCAAGCCCAAAGCATCTGCCCGTTCAGGTCAGGCCCCACTTCTCAGCCCTACAAAATATCCATAGGAACGTGAGGTTTTTGGGGGACACTCCAGATCCAAACCACCACATTGCACACCTGGCTCCCAAAAGGCTCGCAGTCCCCTCCTTATCCACAATCTACCTAGTCCCTTTTCAAAACCTGCGAATGCCGTAATACTTGTAGCACTACTAAGACATCCAAGCCCAGTGTCTCCTCTGAAATGCAAGGCAAACTCTCACTTGTGGTCTCCTGTAATAACCAGAGAGTTAAGTACCTCCAACATCAAATGGCACGGGGCAAATATTTCCATTCCCAAAGGGAGGAGCCGGAGGATAAAAGGCAATAGGAGTAATACCCTTCCCAAACCCAGCAGGGCAAAGAGGAATTCCTGGAGTCCATGTCCAGCACCTGGGGTAAATTGCAGCAAGATGCAAGCTCCAGAGGGCTTGGGGGGCCCTGCCCGTACAGCATGGCTGCTCGCTGTAATGCCCACCCTATCCCCTTTGGGTTGGCTCCACTCACAGCCTGCAGCTGTTCTGGGTGGATGATCCATGCTTCTGGCTTCTCCAAATTCCTGGGTTCTCCGCTGCCCCTTAGGCTTCTCCTTTACAACTTCACAAATTGCCCTCCCAGCGGCACACTGCCTGGCCTCCAAGGCCTTCCTCTGAAGTCTGGGGGGACGTCTCCATGAACCCACGACTGCAGCATTCTGTATGCCGATGAGGCCCGGACCGTGTGGACACCACTGTTAGAGATGGCTCGTAGGAATTTACCTGTCCAAAGAAAGGATGGTCATGGGAGGCACGGATGACAGAGTATGACTCTTTAAGTTTCTTTCTGCCAAGAGGGTGACCTTCCCACGTGCAAGTGGATTTAGGCACACAGAAAATGTGGTCGGTACCGACTTAACTCCCCAGGTCACAGGTCTCGCCTCCGGCCTCTTGCTATGGAGAGGATGCACAATCTTCCCGAGGAGATCTGAGACACTGGCTTAGGGCCAAGTTCATCGCAGTGTCATTACTTTTCTCCCTTCTTCCCCTTTCCACCGTTGTCTCGTCACCTGGTCAGGTAAAGTGCAAAAATGTAAAGATCCGCCACCTTTTCCCATGTGCCACTGCTACCGCTGGGTGACGCTCACAGTTCCCTCCTTTTTAAAAACCATCTGGCACATTTTCATTTGCTTTTAAGAGTCAGTTTCTCTCTCAAAAATGTTAACATATACTAGCTTTCTTGATTATCATGGCCTGATGGGGACCAGTTAGGTTGTCCCGTTGGTATGACACAGAGGTTTGTTTACTTGAGATCACTCCTTTAAGCCCTTGGTTGAGACCCCTGATACGGAGAAGAGTGTAGTACCCCAGGGCCCTTAGCATCCCGGGCCTTATGGTGAGAGGAGTTAAGGCAGAAGTTATTACCTTTTTTTCATCTCTCTAAGCCCGCATTGCCCATTCAATATAGGACAAACTCCCCTCTTGTTAGCTAGTATTTTGCTCGACCTTAACCAGTTTCTTTACGTCATTCTGTTGGTTGTTGACAGCATCCGTTGACTGGTGGCATTGAATCTGCTCTTAAGAAAATCTCTGGGGCTAGAAGATCCATTAGGGCCTGCAAATCTTCCCTTAGCCCAAAACAGAGCAGAGGGTTGGGAAGGCTGCTGAGGCTGGTATGCCAGCGTGGAATGGAGAGCCCACTGGACCAAAGTACAGGTTTCACTCCAGTCAGCCGTGAGGTTCTCAAGCCATGCCTTCCTGCAGTACCACCAGACATTTGTTGGGCCCCAGTCAGTGCAGACTGGTTGCTTGATTCCTCAAAGGCCAGGCCTTTCTCACATCGAGACATGATTCCCATGAACTTTAACCTTCCCTCCTGCCTGGAGAGGCGTGAGGTATAGTTAGTGTCAGGGAGTGAGGGTCCGATGACTTCCGGGGTCCTCTTCAGCAGGATGTATTACCCCAGGCCACATTGTCCTGTAAGAGAGAGATCACATATTCCATCCCCGAGGAGTGTGAGGTCCCTTCAACGGGAAACAGGGTGACTTGAGCCTCTGGCCATCCTGTCACACTTGCACAATAGGTGCTCTTTTTAAGGGCGTGTACAGAATATTTAATCCATTCCAACTGGGCACCCAGGTTTTTATGTGCAGTCCTTTTTCCTGTGGCCTGTTGCAATCCCTTGATATTTACTTTATTAATAGTTTGTAACTCATACTTAGTTACATTTTCACATGGGACAACCAGACTATCATCAAACTGAATGACTAAAGAAATCATAGGACTACTCCTTGTAACATATGTAAAGATGCAATCAACAGCCCTTGTAAGACCTGGAAATAGTACTATGACCTCTTTAGTGTTAGTTTTATGCCAGTGGGATGTATGCGTGATGTCCGTTGTTCTTGTTGGCTGCTGGGCTGGAGGCCTTTAACTCGAGTGTAATGAGTCCAACGTTTTTCCGCCCTCCGTAGAGCTGTCTCAGTGGTTAGAAGCACCTGGTGGGGCCCATCCCAGTTAGTTTGGAGTTTATGTTTTTCCAAGGCTTGATTAGCACCAGGTCACCAGACTGGAAGTGACGTGGTGTGAACTCAAGAGGAGATGTGTGGGCGAGAAGTCCCTTTAGCCTTAATACAAAGTGGAAGAGATAGATAACACACAAACACATATCCCCTGGGGAAATTGTTGTTAGTTTCCATGGTCAGAAGGTCTGAAGAGGCACCCAGATATGGCAGTCCATACAGCATGTCATAGGCCGACAACCCTAAGTCCTTCCTGGGCATTGCCCTGATTCGGAGGAGGGCTATAGGAAGGCATGTAGTCCAAGGCAATTTAGTCTCTGCAGTTAGCGTAGCAATGGGTCTTTTAAGAGTTTGATTCATTCCTTCTACCTTCCCAGAAGGCGGATGCCATGGGGTATGAAAGTCCCACTTAATCTGTAGTGCCTTCATAACACCCTGTCACACCGTTGATGTGAAATGCCTACCATTATTGGAGTCCACATGTTCAATCAGACCAAACCTGGGGAAAATGTGTTCTAACATCACCCATTGCACAGTCCCAGGGGTGGCTTTCACTACACGGTAGGCTTTTACCCATCCAGTTAGATGATCAGCTATAACTAATAGATGTGCGAGCTTTCCCACTTTGGGCATTTCTGTGAAGTCCACTCTGACACTTTGGAAGGTCCTTGGCCCGGGGGGTCTACCCCCTTGAGTTTGTTTTCTCAGAGCTCTTTTATTAATCCTTTGGCAGAGAGTACAACTCCTACAGACCTGTTCGCCTTAAGTCTAGGTATCTACACACTGATGGACTGTGAGCAGTGTATCTCCCAGGGCCTGTGCTCCCCGGTGACCTCCCCGGTGTAACACTGACATTCATTCTGTCGTAACAGATTTGCTAAGCATCTTCCTGCCACTAGGCAGGACCCAGTTTCCCTCTTTGTCTCGAGCAGTGTCTGTCTCTTTCATGCTTTTCTTTCGTCTGCGGTGAGCCCAGGCTTAGGAATGGCTTCAGGTACAGCTGGGACGAGACTGAGGATTCTGATCTCATCCTCCAGGGAAGCCTCCCTGGCTGCCTCGTCTGCCAGTCTGTTTCCCACAGCCTGGAAAGAACTTCCCTTCTGAGGCCCATTTCTATGGGTAACGGCTGTTTCTGCAGGTAAGAGGAGATTTTGTAAAGGTTCCTTGATTAGACCTTTATGAGGTCATTCTTTCCCCTGGCTGTTCATTAGTCCCCTCTCGTTCCATATCTTTGCAAAAGTGTGGACTGTTCGAAAAGCACACCTGGAATCTGTGTAAATGGTGCCCTCAGCCTCAGTGAGCAGCTTTAAAGCCTGAATACGGGCAAAGAGTTTTCAAGACTGAGCTGCCCGCTTGTTAGGCAGTCTCCCCTTTTCTCTAATGATTCATCTGTCTCCATCTACCACTGTGTATCTATTATGCCTTTTGCCTTCCAAAACTCGGGATGAGCCATCCACAAACAGTTTGGCCCCTCCTGGGAGTGGCATCTCTCTTCAGTCTTGTGGGACCTTAGTCTGATAGTCTACAATATCCAGCCAATTGTGATCTAACTCTATAGGACCACCTGTTGTGTGTGATACTTGAGAGGTAGCTGGATTTAAGCAAGCAGCAGTGGTCAGAACTAAATCATCCTTTCCCAGTAGCATGGCTTTATACTTTAGAATTTGTGAATCTGTTAGCCAGGCTCCAGCTTTTTGATTTAGGATAGCTTGGACTTGATGAGGGGTGCTTACCTTAAGGTCACTCTCAAAGGTCAATTTTCTGCTTTTCTCTACCAATAAGGCGGTGGCTGCTGTAGCTTGTACACATTCAGGCCAGCCCCTTGAAACTAGACCTAATGACTTTGACATAAATGCAACTGGGTGCCGTTTTCTCCCCGGTCCTGGGTGAGTGCCAACTGGAGTGTCTCGGTCCACTGTGACAAACAGGTGGAAGGGTTTCTCGAGAGATGGGAGTGCTAGAACCAGAGCGATAATTAGAGACTGTCTAAGTTCTTCCAGCACGTTCACCTCTTTCCTTGTCCATTGGAGGGGATCCGGCTCTTGTTTTCGCAGCTTAAGATAAAGTCTTTTAGTTTCATGTGCGTCAGAGTCAATCCAGAGTCTACGACAACCCACCAATCCTAGGAATTTTTGGAGTTCCCTTTCTGTCCTTGGCCTGGGATAACTCATAACTCACTCAATCCTCTCTGGATTAAACCTTTGTTTCCCCTCACTAATAAGGTGACCTAGATATTTAACTTCCTTTTCAATGAATGATAACTTCCTTTTTGAGATGTGTAACCCCTTTGGGCCCAGAAAATTTAGCAGGTTTCCTGTAGCCCTTGAAACCTGAGGTTTAGTTTTACTTGATGCCAATAAAGCATCTACATACTGTAAAAGATTAATCCCTGGGGTAGAAGTGAACTCCTCCAATATGGACTCAAGTATTTGGCCAAATAGTTTAGGTGCTTCAGAATCCCTATGGAAACACCACCATTCACTAATACTGCTTTCTATAGTCTTTTTTTAAAAAATTTATTGTATTTTTCCATTTGAATGCAGAGAAATTTTTGCATTTTGGGTCCAATGGACATGCCCAGAAAGCATCCTTGGCTTTGAAAAGAGACTCCCAGAGCACCCTGTAGGGAAACCTCACAAGGTTAATCCCATGGAGTTGAGCCATCTGAGAACTCAGAGGCCTCTGTGGCCACCGTGCTTCTAGGAGGCCAGACTCCAGTGGCAGACCGTGGCATCATGCAGGTCGTGCTGTCTGCACAGGGGTGTGGAATGAAAGAGCTGTGCTGTCACGGGGGCTTCCACTCAGACTGAAGGAGGCCGTGCAGACCAGGCAGTGTGCATTGTGGAGCGCGGTGCACGGAGTTGAGAAAGAAAAGCCTCAGGTGCAGTAAGACTCCAGAATTTTGGTAATGCCAGAAAGTTGGATTGTCTGCCAAGGAGGTCACAGGCTCCGAGGGGATCCAACACCAAGAATGGCTATGCTATTTTCAGCTCAAGACCACTCCACGTGGGTGGAACCACCAAAAGCCTTTGGAGGTCACACCACGTTTCACCCCAGGTACCAGAAAGCACAGATGTAGGAATTTATGAAACTACGGTATTTAACACTTGTCCCGCTTGGTTCAGAACCTGTTTTGCTCTAATGGCTTAAAATCCTCCTTGCACTCCCCTTTAGAATGGGCATGTGTAACCTGTGCCATTGTATGGTGGAAGTGTTTAACTTTTGTTTGGTTTTCACAAGAGTTACCAGTTAAGAGTTTGCCTTCAGCGTCAGAGTAGCTATTGTACGTGGACTTTGTAGGAAGAGTGTTGGAAATGTTGAGAATGTGGCCACTCTCGGGAACGGACTACAAGCATTTTGTGTAAGGAGCTGCACACGACTACTCTGGGGGCCCGGGCTATAATGGTATGGTCGAGATCTGGAATTTTCCCCAAATTGTTATATATGTGGATGAAGTGGAGCAATCTATGGAATCCTGTGCAGTCAAGAGGTGGGGCCTGGTCAGGGCGGGTAGAGCAATGGGGTTGACCTGGCAAGGGCAGACCGCTGGGATAGTAGCTGCGAGGGTAGAGACTTGTTCTTCCTCCTTTGTTTACTAGGCTTTCTGTCTACTATGTCACGGGCAGCCTGCCTTGGACCAGGCCTCTGCCATGTGCTTACACTTTGCCTTCCACCCATGAACGGGCAAAACCCCTTTAGTGAGTGGTAGTTGGAGCCTGACTTTTAGTGGGTTTCAGTGGACCTAACCCAGAATAAATCAGAAGATGCTGCGATATTTCAGAAGAATATAAGTATTTATTGAAAGTGGGGAGTCCAGTGCTTTTATCCTGGTGGCTCTGGACACATCCGTTCCCTTGCTATTCCTGTGAAGAGATGTTCTGAGTTGACAGAGGGCATTCTGGCTTTCCTCTGATGTCACTGTCATTTGCTGTAGAGACAGCGTGTGTGTCCTCTGAGAAAATAGCAAATGAGGCCACAGTAGGGATTATGGAAACCTCAAGTGAT
>PVKB01008099.1:0-21719 GCA_004027205.1 Ctenodactylus gundi | reverse complement strand
TCGGACACGTCATATGGCCTGATTGGCCTCTGCAAATCAGGAACCAACACGCCACCCAGATGTAACCTAAAGGATATATAAACCGTGCCATTTTGGGGCTTGGGGTCTTCCTCTCATCAATGCTATAATAAACGATTGCTGCAGAAGGATCCTGGTGCCTGCGTGTGTTCTTGCTGGCGAGACAATCGCGCGGGCTACACATGAGCAATTTTTTTTTTTTTTTTGGTCTGATGGTTGATTGTAGACTCTATTTGCCTCTGAGGCTTATACTGATAGAAATCTCAGAGAAGGGAATATCTTGGCTTCATCAGAGAGTAAGAGTTTTTCTTAGTTTTCCCTAGGTGACCTCTGTACTAACTTCAGGTCTGTGACATCATCCATGTAGCCTCTGTCCTGTTAGTCCACCTCAGATTTTTCTGTGACGACCACCTGCTCTGCTCCACAATTCCATGGCATGCTTTTGAGCGCTCAGGTCACTACTTACTTCTTGAGGCTAAATAACCCTATCTGAGGAACGTTTAATTCCAAAACCTGCCCCTCCCTATATTTATCTTGCTATAAAGTAAGCATGGCCTTGCCTTAAGCCAGTGCAAAAGCAAATTAAAGGTGATGTATTTGCAGGATATTTAACAGGAAAGTAGGACAAGACTCCCTTGTGTTCTTGGTAAAACCTTTACAGTACCTTCTCTCAGCTAAAGGGGAAAGTCACATACAGACACACATATTTCACTTTCCAGTCCCATATTAACTTTTCCTTTCCCTTATTTTCTAGAGTAAGAATGCAAACAGCCTCCCACCTTACTCAAAATATTTTGTCTCCACTTCTATAAAATTCTGACTGTTTCTCTTGACAGGGATAGTAACGATCTATTGTTGAATAACATCATAATTACACATTTTGTAACCAATAAACCATACAATTATTGTATTATAGTTTTTGTGTTTCAGAATTTCAGGCATGATTCCCCTGGTTCTTTGAAAGTTATAGCCAGGTTTTAGTTGGAGATAGCTGAGATGATACAATTCCATATTATTTCAGGCAAGGGCAGGAACACTTGGCCTGCTGGCCTTATATAGCCTTCCGAATCATTTTATCCATTTCCGCCAACGCCTCACCAAAGACAGGCAATTTCAGCCATTACCTCGAGGGTGCTTCTTTTACCAAATATAGAGGACTAATTTTCAATTTGACAATGTTGTATGATCACCAAGGTCTTTGGTGGAAAAAATATTCTGCCCTTCTTTTGTAAGGGCTGACTGGAGGAGACACTTCAAACCTCAGTCAGATTGGCATAATTCAGCCCCTTATGGCCATATGACTCTGGGTTTATTTCTTGCTGTGTGCTGGCCACCGGATGCCTCAAGCTTCTAGAAGATTCCCTTGGTTACTTTTAATGTAGTATTTCCCTGTTGGCTGCATGCTTACTCAATGCCAGAAAAGAAAAGAGAGAAGCCAGCCACTCGGGTGCTGTGTTTTTTATTAGATATAATCACATAATTACATACATACTTTCACACATAACCCACTGCTTCCACAGTATTGTATTTTTCATAAGCAAGTTTCAGATCATATTCATACTTGAGGAGGGAATGGTATAAGAGTTGAATGGGAAAAGATGAGGATGGTGTCATGGCACAAAAATATAGCTTACATATTTACTTCTTAAGACTGAATCTATGAATGAAAGATTATTATCTTTCTAAGAACTATCTGGAATATTACAAACTCAATATTATCTCCAATTTAATATAAATTTAGACTGTAGTTTTTAAGTGAACATGCTAGCCCATCTACATTTAAATTCAGGTACATAAAAAGCTCATAAATGGTATAATGGAATTCACTTTTGGACCCACAAATTAATTCAAAATTCTGAGAAAAACTAGATATGAGAACCACAGTTCCTACTTTTTTTCCAAACTGTATCAATATATGCTGATTGAATTTAACTCATCCTAAAAGGCTTTTCCCTGTGTCCATTGAAGATTCCTTATCTAGAAATACACCTGGGCACTCCCACATTCCTTTCTCATCCTTGGCAGAATCAGCCATCTCTAGGATTACAGAACCTTGGTTTTTTGACACTTCCCATAGGTATCTTGTCATTCTGTGTTAGACTTAGATCCAAGTTTTAATTCTACTTGCTGGGTATTGGAAAACTTGAAACATGATTTTTAGTTTTACTTTTATTTGCTGAGCAGAAGATAGCATGTGATGATACATATTTAATAAATATTGGATTAAAAAACTTAAAGCATAACCTTTATTTTTTAAAATTTATATGTTAAAATCGTGATCCAAGCATTCATTTGGTTATATACTACATTGAAATTGGATCATTCTCTCCTGAATAAGCAAAAGACATAGACTCCAGGTTTGAAAATTGAAGATTTAAATTTATTAAATAGTTTTTTGTTACTTGTAATTAGCTGCTAATGAGAGATATTCTCACAAGATTTATTTTGATTATTTTATGCATTCATTTTTGATATTACATATCTCAGTCTAATTTTATCTAAGGGGGCTATGTTAAGAATTTAAGCTAAGGATATGAAGGCAGAAGCAAATTTTGAAGCTACTAACAGGCGTGGGGAAAAATAAACTTCCATACTGTCACTCTATTCTAGTTTTTCTAGAGATAGTTGAAATCAAAAGGTGAACGATACCTGGTCATAAGTTACTGCATGGTGTAAAACACTACAACTTATGGCTAGAGATGTTGAGCATCTTTTCATGTATCTATTGGCCCTTTGTACTTCTTCCTGAGTGAGCTGCCTCTTCATTTCATTTGCCCATTTTTCAATAGGACCCTTTATTTTGGCGGGCTTAATTTTCTTTAGCTCCCTATGTATTCTAGTTATGAGTTTCTTATCTGAGGTGTTGGTGGTGAATATTTTTTCCCAGTCTGTTGGTTCTTTATTTACAATGTTGACTGTTTCCTTTGCTGTGCAGAAACTTTTTAATTTGACAAGATCCCATTTGTTGATAATGGGGATAATTTCTTTTGCTCTTGGTGTCTTCAAAATACCCATCAACAGAACAGTGGATACACAAACTGTGGTACTTACACACAATGGAATACTGCGCATCTGTAAGGTCCAACAGCGTGGAGGTTTTCACAGGCAAATGGAAGAAACTTGAGAATATCATGCTTAGTGAAGTGAGTCAGAAGCAGAAGGTGAAACATCGGATGATCTCTCTGATATGAGAGACCCAGACCACAACTATCTCATGGAACTTTAAACAAAGGACAAAGCAAAAGAGGGGGACAGGGTGGGGGTGAAGGGAGGGAAGGGAGGGTAGGGGGAGGGACAAAAGGAGTGTGGGAAAGCCCTTGTCACTTTGACAAGAAATGTATGTGCACAAAATGCTCAACTCCATTGTAAACCTTAAATTCTGCACTTGTACATATCAATAAAATGGGGGAAAATAAAAAAAGAAAATTCTGTTACTTATAAAAAAAACACTACAACTTATACATATCGCTTATCTTTCTACTGCATTATGGAAGCAACAGACTTCTGTTTTGTTAAGTCATGATGGTACACATGGATTGTTGAAATAGCCTACCCTAGCTAAGGAATACACAAAAATAATGTTAAAAGACCTATGAAAAAGACAACCTAACAATATTTTAGAATGTATAGAGCTTTGATGAATGACTAGAGAAGTATTTTACTTACTAGGAGAGGACATAATTGCAAACACTGCCCTAGTTTTATTTGTTTGGTTTGTTTTGTTTTGATGCTGCTGCGTTTTACAATAGTAATTCATCTGTGTTTAATTCCTGTTTCCTTGGGCTAAACACAGCATAATAAAAAACAAAGAAAAAACAAAAACATTTCAAAAGTCACAGAAAATATTTTCACCATCTTCTAATAAATATACGTAGGGAAGTGTGTTTTGCTGCTTAGATGAATGTTTCACGTCCTTTTTCTGTGGGGTCCGAAAGAGGTAATAAAATTCAAAGTAGAACTTTTCCACAATGATCGTTTGTATAGGCTATCAACAAGATCACACTACCATTAATTGTCTAGAAGATACTGTTCTCATTACGTCCACGAGGACTTACTCAACAACATGATAGATTTCACTGTCGCTGCATTATTTCTCCTGTAATCGACTGTACTTCCTTTTCTCAAATTCCATCCCATTAGTGCCGGCTCTTTCACCTCCTCAATTTTTTTTCTCCTTGGGCAAAGATAAAGAAATCTTCCTTTTCTAGAAGACACTGACAAAGCTTAACTAGAACACCTCCTCAAATACTCGTAAGTAAATACAGAATGTTGTGGACATGGCTTTTAGGAATGATATCGAGTATGAGTATATGATTTATTAGTCAATTTTCTTTACAGCCAAGGAACTCTATCCTATATAGTTTAAACTATAGAACTAAAAGACAATATTTCAAAAATGTTTGAAGCAATAGTTGACTTCCCCTAGAAATACTGAAAACTGCTGTCTGTCATATCCACTCTGTCTGTGAGAAGAGCATTGTGAAATTCTTATCTTGTGGGGGAAGGGGAAAGAAATTCCCTGGAAATTGTTGAGAGGCTTTAAGAGAACAACTCACTGAGGTCAGAGTTGCCCTCAGAAACAGGCAACTGGCGCACCTTCAGAACGACGGCGTCGGTACTTCTGTATGACAGTGCCGTGGTGGGAGACCTATTAATAGAAGCTGAAGATTGGGCATCTTCTCTGTAGTTCGTCACTCATGGGTTTTGTTCCCAACAATTTTAAAACCAGAAGTGACTAGGCGACGTGAAGGCTACAAGATGAGTTTGAATGCTAGCTTTGGATGCAATGAACGTGTACATTCCTTACTTCCACCAAATACTGTGTAAAACAGAAAAAACAATATACATTTTTTCTTAGTAGAACTATTAAGAAAATAATAAAGATTAGATGGAGAATAACAGAAAGTTGTTAATTATTAAATTCGGATGATGAGTACCTGGAGCTCGATGAGTATTTTGGTACATTTAACTTTTATAATAAAACAGTTTTTTAATAAAAGCATCACCCATTACCATCATGAGAATTCAACACGAGGAGTAAGCTTGGTCTCGAGGCTTCTACTTGGTGATAGAAGATGCGGGCTATGAGAACAGTGGAGACTTGGGAAAAAATGGTGAAACGGGATGCATTTGGAAAGGAGAATTAATTCTATGAAAGACAGGAATTGGTAGTCTACATTTAGCATAACTCTCAATTTCTGGTACTTAAAAATGAATTTGTTGGTATAGTGCTGTTTTCATTTGAACTGCAATATTTTCCAAAGCCTACTGTTCGAGAAATTAGCATTTGTAAATAGACAACTAAGCCTAGATTGAAGAATGAAAATAATTAACCAAAGTTGAAATTGCCCAATTTCAAATAAGAAAAAGGACCTTCAAATACAGTCTATTCTTGTCCTTATCATCATTCGTGTGCTGCCCTTAGGCGGTTGACATTAGCTGCCAAACCACCAATCCACTAGCACTTCCCGGTGATTTATAAACATTTCAAAGACTAGTATTTCGATGTATTGCAGCACAGTGCTATTAGAACTTTATAATCATAATGTCCTAGGTTCCGTTATTCCATTGTGATCTTAACAACATGGAGTAGTTGAGTAAACCTGCAGGAAGAACCTTCCACCTATTCAAGCTATGCAGGAACAAGTTCAACATGTGGTAGGTGAAAGGGATAATTTCAAAGCAAGAGAATTCACCTGTTATATAGGATTGGACAGAAGTATAGATGTTGGGCAATTCTTAAGTTTATCTTGACCAGCTATTTAGTGATTCTTGAAATCACAAGTACCATAATGATAAGGGTTGCCAAAAATAAAATATTTTGTGGAAAATTGATCTAGATTAATTTTAAAGACAAAGCTCTAATTTTTATAAAAAGTAGTTGATTTAATAAATTGGAAAAAAATATTTAAGCACAAAGTCAGTGCTTTAGTAAATCCTTATTTCTCCATCAAAATTAGGCCCTTTACCCAATTTATCTAAAATTATTGCAGTTCATTTTATTCCTAGAATTCACTAAATTCACATTACTTCTAATTTATATACTGCCTGCCACTTAAAATATAAACTCAGAAGTGAACAGATATTGCTTACCTTGCTTACTTTTTTATCAAAAATTTTAAAATAATTTTAGAATAAAAAATCATGTGAGAATAGTGCTCATTTAGGAATATTCTATAACTATTTGTTGACATAATGTTAATTCAAACTCGGCCCTTCATAAGCAGGACAGGGTTAGCAGTAGGATTATAACCTATTTCCTGCATTTTCTATGTTCCCATCTGGGGCAGGGAAGGCCTTGAAAACATACTGTCAAAGGGGCTAGAGGAATAGCTCAGTAGTAAAAGCACTTGCCTAGCAAGTTCTGAGTACCAGAGTTTCATTCTCCAATACCACATAAGCTGGGCATGGTGGCACATACCTGTAATCCTAGCAATTGGAAGGCTGAGACAGGAGGATTACTCAGAGTTCAAGGCCAGTTTAGGCTACATGGTGAGCAGAGAAACATCCTGGCCTGTAGAACTACAGTGAGAACCTGTCTCAAAAAAAAAAAAGCATACTGTCAAGAGATTTCTTAGCAACCACAGTAGAGTAATTTGCAAATGGAATAGTGTGTATCTTTAAAATGCTTTGAGCCACATGCACTCAGTCTCTTTCATTTCACTTATTGTATATAATCCTTCAATCTCTGTATTTATGGAACCTGGCTCTCTGGTATGTCCAAATAAATCTTTCTGACAATAGGAAAATAAAAGGAAGATGTCTCATGACCAAAATATTTCCCTTTTTGATACACAATGTGACTGCACAGATTACCTAGAGAACATCCCATTTCATGTCTGCATCAGAGAATACCCACTGTAGCCAGAAAGGACCTAGATGATTGTGAATAGCTCTGTGTTTCTTAAGCCTCAAAATAATGATATAATTAGAATTACTGGATACTAAGAAGATACCCAGACTTACGGGATTACTCAGATTTTTGTGAGTCTACTTTATAAGTCAGTCATTTGTAGCATGTTGATTAGGTGATGTTTTAGTTACTTACTTACAGCGGGGACAGATTACCCGGCATTCATAACTTAATGGCGGAAAGATTCAATTTGTCTCATTCATTCATGGGAGGCTGAAAATGGTGGAGAGGTATGGAAGAGTTCTCAACCAGAGACAGAGGAGGAGAATGGCTGAGCATGGCATTGCAGCTAGAAGACCAGGTGAGGGAGGAAGGGCGGAGCCAGCACAAGCCCATCCAGGTCAAGCTCTAAGCATCAGCCAGGACCCACCTACCACCAACAGCACACAGTATCCGTAGCTAATCCACAGCATCCACATACATGAGACCTCTGCGGGACACTCCCGATCCAAGCCAGTGAACGTACTAATATGAAGGCTAGGCTGTTGATCCGAGGCTACCTGTAAATTTTTTTACACACAAAGCTTAGGGGTTCATAGGTGGCCAAAGTCTACCAGTTGAAGATAGAACCTTCATCTGGAAGGGCATGAGAAATCCAGTTGTCATTTATTAAAAGTGTTTCATCATATTCTTTCTTTAATTCAATTCAATTTTACTTTGAAATATTGAAAAGAGTAGCTTTGTACTGACATGGCAAATAGGCTATTGTTGAATTATAGTTCATGATTGTCAAGTAGAAAGAAAAAATGCAGAAACAAACTAATGAGTCCAGGTGTGAGAAAGAGTGTGTTGTATGAGTGCCAGCTTCACCATTTCTAGGAAAATGGACTTAAACAATTTCCAACTTTAAATTTTACACACAACAAAAAGTTCATTCTTTCAAGTATATTTTTTCTTCAAATAGATGTTCTTGTGTATTTTAATGGATTTCCTAATAGAACCTGCTTTTACATTTCTGTGTTGGTTAGTTTGTTTTTAGTGTATTACTTCAAAATGAATTTTTTTTGTATAATTGATTTTATTCCCTGTGATATTGCAAAAATTATTTATTATTTTTCCAGATTTGGTGGAATATTTATAATATTTTATAATTAGGATCATGTCATTATCACTTTAAGACCTTTTGTTTTATTCAAATTCCTTTTCTTTTTTTTCCCCTTTCCTTTTCTTTTTTCACCAAGTAAACATCCTTGTCTTTTTTTTTTTCAATTTATATGAAAGGCGTTCAGCTCTTCACAGTTGAATATGAGGAAATATTGAACTTCTCACACAAGATGTTTATTAGTTGGGGTTGCACCCTGGTATCCTTTCTTGAGATTTTGCACTATGAGGTGATAAAATCATCATTGTGGTTTCTCAAAAAAATGATAAATTTTATTAAATACATTTTCTCCATCTTACTGATATGGTCATCATTTTTTAGTATAATTCTGTTGGTGTAGCATATTACAATTCTTGTTTTCTCTTATAGGCTGAACCATCCTGTGTCATAGAAATAAATGTTACCAGAATATAGAACACTGCTTTTAATGTGTTACTGAATTTGGCTTGCTAATATTTTCGTGGGGATTTTACTATCTGTGTTCATCAGGGAAAGTAACCTGTCATTTTTTTCTTGTAATAACATCTTTCTCAGGTTTTCATACCAGAGTAATGCTGACTTTATAAAATAAGTCCTTTTCAGATTGAGAAGACAGCTTGAGAAATATTAATTAATTTCATTAATTGATTCAAATTTCATTAATTCCTCAATGCTGATAGAATTTATTCATTTCTCTGTTTCCTCTTGTTTGTTGTTTTTCTCGATCACTTTCTTGTGATCTTTTTTATTTCTCTGACAACAATTGTAAAATCTTTTTCATTTATGCCTTAATTATTCCAGTTTTATTTTAGTAGGTGATCTCAAGATCTGTCATTTTTATACAAAACAACTCTTTAGTTTTTGGGTCTTGCAGCTTGTGTTCTACTCTCTCTATCTCTTTTCTTCATGTTCTGAAGGTTGTTGTCTGCCTACTTTGGGCTTACTTGTTCTTTTGACAGTTCTTTGAAGAGTAAGTGCAAGTTGTCTACTTGAGCTGTTTTTTTTTTTTTTTTTTTTCCTCCCTGTGGCGATATTTGATACATGCCTTCCTCTTGGAACAGTTTTTTTTTTTTTTTTTTTTTTCACCAAATTTTTTTTTTTTTTTTTTTTTTTTTTTTTTTCCGTATCACACAAGTTTGCTATATTTTGTTTCCATTTCTGGTTGCCTCAGGATACTTTTGATGCCTCTTTGATCGTTCAGTTATATAAGAGCCAATAGTTTAATTTCTTCACTCTTGTGAATTTTCTCCTATTATTGATTTCTAGTTTCATATGATTGTGAAACAAAAAGATGTTTACAAAATTTCAGCTTTTTTGATAATGTGTGGCTTACTGTATGGCCTATTCTGGGAAATACTCTTTGTCTACTCCAGCAGGTATAATCTGTGGTCCTGTGATGGAATGTTCTGTGTATGCTTTCAGGCCCATTTAATTATAAGTGTATTTCAATCTCAATGTCTGTTTGTTAGTTATCTACCTGAATGATGTTTTCAGTGTTGAAAGTAGGCTATTAAATTCCTGCAATATTACTGCATTTCGGTCTCCTTTCTTTCCTTCTTTTTCAGATCTATTATTAATTTTAATTAACTTGAGTAACTTAATTTTATGTATATGGATACATTTACAACCAACTACCACTTACCCTTGTTGAGCTGACCCCTTTGGGCTAAAAGTTTATTTTGTCTGATAAAAAGCATACTGCCTTTCAGTTTTTCATTGCGCGGAATGTCTCTTTTCATCCCTTTGGTTTCAGTTTCTTTGTGTCCTTGAAGCCGCAGTGAGTCTTTGGAGGTATCGTACCTTGGAAGAATGCTCAAGTTTTCTTCACTATTTTACAATTTGGAAAGCACATTTTACTATAACATGTACAACATTTACATTAATATGCATACAGTAAGCAATGGAAGTTTACACTTTTGCATCTTAATCAAATGGTAGGTTGTCAACTAAAACCTACAGAGAAATAACAGAGTTCTATCATCCAATGATACCATCATAAATTGTGTCTGTGTGTGTGTGATAAAACTTACAAACTGTTGTTGAATGGTGCTCAAAATAGCTACTCAGAATGTCATAAAATCACATAAGATTATGTTGAATCTATCACTTAAAGGTATGTTAGCAATAGACAAATCGATGGAGGATATTAGCATATGCCTGTAGACAGCGAAGTTGCCCTAATTGCTGGAATCTACATGGAGATTGAACGAGCAATAGAATCAGGTAGAGGGAAAGAAGCATTGATGATGAAAGAGGCCTGGTATATTTCGAGTGAGATTATTGCGACACAGTACACCAAAACCCAGGAAAGGAGCTTCCGAGGAGAAAGGCAGCGGCTACAAACAACGAAGCCAGACACAGGAAGAAGAAAAGCATGATGGGTAAATACAGAAATCTCAAACCACATAGTTGTTTCACCTGTTCATGAAACGCACCTCGGACAAACATCCCCTCTCCGCTGTTCAATGGCCTGTAACTTGGCCAGTGAGTTCTTGTCCACCACAGTATTGTATTCAACACTTCTTGCCCTGCAACTCTTCCAACGTTTATGTAAGGCCATAATTTATTTCTCAAAAACTTCCTTTAAAAGTTTGCAGGTATTTAAATAATTCTCATACACATTTTTGAGGTGCATATTACTCAGTTCTTGTTCACTGAAGGGTCCCCTGGTGTGTCAAATTCTTTCTGAAAGTTCTATTTCTGGACCTAGAGGGAAAAGAAAACATACTCATTCTTTTAATAACCAGAAAGAAATTTAATTTCTCTTAACCCTGATGTCACACTGTTGCCACATTACATTCCCAGAGCCTGTTAGCAGTGTGAAAGTCTGGACAACCATATGACATGGTTTACTTTTAATGCTCACCTTGTCACCTAAGATCTCAGTCATTTTTACTCCTCTAACAACTGACATTATTGAGTAACATATTTGTGATGACAATAAAGTTCTTTTTCATTATTTTGGTCTTCCGGTTTACATGTGAGAACTTTTGTAGCTCTTTATTCTGTGTTTTACAAGAGAATATTTTTCTTCATATGTAAGCTTTCATACCAGCTTTCCATTTGCTAGACATGGGCTTTCTATATTCCAAATTGACATGTATGTGTAATGTCTTGTAGCACTCGTTTGCTAGCTTCATTGATTAAGATAATTTTGCAAATGTCATCCTAGATCCATTTAAGCAGGTAAGTTTAAGTGCTTCTCTTATCTTTAAGTATACGCTGAAATATTTTTAAAATGACTTGTTGAAATTCAGATTTGTTTTACATTCATTATAGTTTCGTTCATTTATTATTTTAATGCTCCTGTCAAAAAATAAATGAAGACAGTTTCTTAAGCCTGGCTTTTTAGTGAATGACATAGAATCCCCCTCTTACCACTTCCCTTTTCAAAGTCTCTACTACCCATCTTCTGTAAACATGAGCCATAGGCTATGTGTCTGACACGTTAATGCTGCTTTCTTAGGCTTAAAAAAAAAGCTTACTTTAATAGCCATAATTTGGGCATTTCGTTTGCTTTTTCATAATTGATTAACAACTCAATTTTAGAAAATTTGTAGTATTTACTTAATTTACAAATTCAATCCTTGGAATATCCATCATGTTATTCTTTTTCTTTATAGTTTATATTGTATTTGAAGACATAAGCCAGAAAAGTGGCTTGGAAAAGACCAGCCTGCAGATAATCAGGGCTTGTCCACATTTCCTGGTCTAGATTCCAGTTTAGGAGCACTTTACTTAACACGGGTCTCTGTTGCAGTTACATGATTTATTGACAAGTTTATAGCTAATCTAGAAAAGTAAACATAATTTTTCAAATATATAGAGATTCATTTTTTTCAGATATTTCTCCTAAAAACTATTTCCCTGAAAAGAAGAGAGATAAGATGGAAATTAAATATTCTACTGTTACCGTTTCCTTGGCTTGTTGCCATGCACCAACCAAAAGCCATAGGCCTATTCTTGTAAAAATCCGTGTCTCAATTGTAAAGCCTCTTGTTTTCAACGTATTATCTATAACACTTTCACTAATAGATCTTAAAAATTCAGTGTAATTTGTGGAGACATCTTTCCTTATGAATATGTTGTATAACAGTTATTTATACAAATGGTGTATGTCCTCTTTGAATGTATCCTAAGTATATAATTGAGAAAAAAATACTACTTCAGTATTGATTGTCCCACTGTCCATCACATGAGAATGGAGAAATAAAATGTGTAGTGTTTACTTAGTTCTTAATCTTTGTAACAGCTTTTCATTTCACTCTTTTCTTTTGCATTTTATTTTATAATTAAAGAAATAAACCCAGAAAATGCCATCTTTAAATAAATAAGATTGACATCTATGTGCAAATAAAGAAAGATCTCTGAGGTAAATTAATGGGTGAGATAAACAGGATAATATTTTGATAGTAGCTACACTTTACTGAGTGGTTTACTGTCCTCTCTTCATATGTGGCACAGTTTTAAGTATTTCCTATGTTTTTATGTATTTCATATTCACAACTATTCCAGGAAGTGGATATTTCTACTCACATTCAGCGTTGTTTACAAATATGAAAGCTGGAACACTAAGACATATACATTTTTATAGCTTCTTAGCTTAAAAATGACAGAATTTAGATTTCTATCCAAAGAAAGTGTGTTGGCCTGAGACGATACTTACAGTTAGAATCATTGCTGCCTTCATATAGCTACTGAAAAATGCATTTAGTGAGTTTTGCACATGCTGATAATGTAAAGCATCAAATATTTATTTGTGTACATATTAGTGTATAAAGACTCATAAACTTTTTTCTATAAGAAATCACAAGAAACTCTACATACTTACACAGATAAAGCTGGAATTCTGAAAAAATACAGAAAATTATTTTTTCTATTTGAAACATTGACAGACTCATTTTGTATTGTTTGAAAATTTTGCCATAATCAAGTCCCAATAGCAACCAAAGATTTATTTTTAAAACGTGGCATTAAAATTTCAATGTATCTTATAACTTATGAGTGAAATTTCAGAATAACTTACTGTGAACCAGTGAAAGATACATCCTTTTGTGTATCTTTTCTTAAATTTGCTTAGGATACCTACTATTGGTTTTCCTATAATTTGCATATATAATGTGAATATTTCTAGCCTTTGTCACTTCTCTCAAGGCACAAAAACTAAATATTCAATTTCTTCAAAGATTTACTTATCTGTATTTTAATGACAAAAAAAGTTTCTTTTTTTCAAATTGAATTCCAGGTAGAATTCTATTGTCTGTTTCTTTAGCTATATTTTCTTAGGATCTTAGACTATAAGTAGGACAGCTGAGAAATTTATAAGCTAATCTCAAATAGAAATTTTAAAATTGCTTAGATTTTTCTAAGATTTTCTAGCATGCTAGCTTTGTAACTGATATTGGAAACGCAAGACACACTTAAATTTTGTCAGACTTTCTGAAGAACAAAATTTCACTCATATCACTTATATTTATATCATCCATCAGCTTCAGTCATATCTTCTTTATAATGCATAGAATCACAAGAAAATTCAGTTCCTGACATGTCAGGATGTTCTTGATATCACTGGCACTGTATTAATCCTAGGAATTCCATTCTTTTTGAATAGAGTGTAATTTTTCTCTATTTTAATTATCTATTTCAATCTCATTAAATATGAACATATGTGTATAATATATATACGTATATATTTGGAAAATAGTCATTAGATATATAGTTTTTGAAGAGGTGTTATAAAATATGAAGTAGCAAGCTCATACGATGCTGATGGGAAAGTGAGTAAGTGCAAATTTTGGAGAGTGAGTTCTGTGATGTAAACTGTCAGTGCATTAATTGGACGGTTGTATATTGTTTGAGCGAAAGACAGCTCCCAGGCTCACACATGTCACTCGGACAGCTCAGTGAATGGCTCATAAATATAAATCATTCTCTTCCACAAAAACCCATTTGTCTTTCTATTTTATCAAGTTTGCTGAATTGGAAAAAGTAGTAAAAGAGTCATTGATCACCTGGCCTTCCACAGATACTCCGCTTTTTGTTACATTGACAAAGTATCTGAGATACTCAACTTGTGATTGTTAGAGTTTTAGACCAAGGCCTTCTTTTAAGACCTTTGGGGTACATTCAAAATTTAAGTTACAGTATCCCATTTGCTGAAAAAAAAAATTGCCGCCTTGATCTTTTTAGCAGAGAAAAGCCTGAAAATCAGAAAACGTACTGTGTTTGCTGGGAATATGGGCGTTGTGTGTATGTGCTGCGGGTTTGTGTGTTTGCATGTGTGTGCCTGTATATGTTGGTGGCAAGCGAGTATTGGGTAGTTATATGATACACGAACCCAACAGCTGTTCCCACACTAAGATAGACAGCATTGGAGTTCCGACTATGGAGCAGCTTGGAGAAACTGAAAATCCACTGAATTGGTCAGTTATGCATGGATGTACGTTCATGACGATAAAAGCTATTTTGTTGTGCAGAACTGACTTGGTAAATAACAGAATTAGCAGGCAAAACAAGAGAGAAAATGGGCCTCCACAGACCAAATCAACATATATTCACTCATTATAGTTGTATAAGAGTAACCACCAATTATCCAGAAGAGCTTTAGTTAATCAATTATGCAAATTCTTATATTAATTAGATGATTACTATACATGCAATTTTACTATTGTATATAAGTATATATATTTATTAAATATAATGTGCATCTATACTGTATAAGTATATACACTAATATATATCTATAATATGTAAGTATCTATGCTATGTAAATACACATACTAATATATATTTATAATATATAGTATGTATCTATACACGTTTTGATGTTCCCATAGCTATGTCTTCACTGTACTGAACTTTGTCTACCTTATTCTTAATGTAATGAATTTACTTCTAATTTGTTTAATATACTCCTATTATGGTTTCTGTGAGATTATTTCTCTTGTCTTTATAAATTCCAGAATGCCTTCAGTTGTCATAATAGTTAAACCTCAAAATACATTGACATCAATATGATTGTTATTAAGTTTTCTAAAATCTGGTATAAGTAAATGAGAGATCTGCTCTGGACAAATAATTTTTATTCTCCAAAAAATAAGTATATTGAGTGTGATTCTAGGACATGAATTGATAAGTACTCCAAATGGCTTTCAGCTCATTTCAATGAATTAGAAAAAGATCCTGTTTGTTTGGAATTTCATAAGCAACAATTTCTCTTTAGTTTGAAAGTTTATGACATTAATGTTTACAACACTTGCTTCTCAAAATCCATAATTGCTTACACTCCTTCCTACTTCCAACCTGATTCACAATCAGTGCTTGAATTGTTCAGAGAGCCTTGCTTTGCAAATGTTACTCTCTCTTGCTGGGCAAGTAATGAATTTATGTTTTGTTTATTTATAATATCTGAAAGAAAGATCTCTTTGTCTGACATTTGCATTGTAAATGAAGCCAGAATAAAGAAAAGTGCAGTGAAGGTAAATATTAATTAGTGGGATATTCTGACATGCGTATTTGTGCATAAAAAATATAGAAATTATAAAAAATCTAGGAATGAATGACAAAAACTATAATAATAAAACTTGAGTAACCCATGCCAAGTTTGTACCAATGGCTGATAATAGCTGCAAAAGAATGTGATAGGGAAGAAAAATTAAAAGGTACGAGACTTTAAGTTAAAAATGTAAATGATAAAAGGAAAAATGGAATGTAATATAATAAATATAGAGGAACATATTAAAATAAAGCTAAAATTTAATAGTGTAGTAGAAAAGACTAAGAATGTAGAAATGAACTAAGAAACAAGCTAAAATAAACACTAACAATGAAAAAGCAGTCTTTATAAAGAAATCACAAAGAAATGTTTTGAATAACTTTATACCAATAAATTAACAATGTTTTTAAGGTAAATTAAAACAGAGTGGTTCTGAAAAACTTCTGAACAGACAATGTTAGTCAGGCTGCAAGTGAATTTAATCCAGATTGATCTGAAAACAAAAATGAAATTTAACTTGGGTTGCTTCTTTGATACATCAGTGTTAAAGAAAAATGAACCTTAAACATGGCCAGTTAATGCATATTTATATAATGGACAAATAAAACAATTTTACATCTCTGGTGTGTGATTTCGCTACAGGATTCTGTTGTACTCGATTGGGGACTCCATCAGACCGCATCAAATCTGCTGCTGTCTCATTTGTGGATTATCATTTGCTCAAAAGGATCTGTAAATTTTATGTTTCAGTTCACTTTTTAACAACCTGCATACAAAGATAAATTTTATCAAATTGTTTCAAGAAAAAGGGAGAACCCTTAAAATTTTGTTGCAATTCAAGAAAAACCATGCTTTTCATTTATGTAAATACCCAGGATAACATTTAATTAAAAAAATTTACCAATACTGCTTCGCAGACAGAATTTTATTTTGTAAGTCTAATATAAATTTGAAAAAAGAGGTATGTGATGTGATAAAAATATATGGTATTTATTTAAATAAAAAACGTTTTAAAGTACAAGACACACTGTAATTCTCGCTTTGAACCTATTTGTCCCATGGCTCTTGTCACTCTCTGGAGCAGTTCAGAAAAGTCTTTATTCCTAACTGTCCAATTGCCCTGTTGTGGCTGTCTCGATGTCCTGAATTGATTCAAAATGTTTGTCTTTCATAGCCATTTTGACATTGGGGAGGAACCAAAGGTGTCAAGGTGTCAGATCATGTGGATAGAATACGTGAAGATGCAGCATGATGCTTTCATGATCAAGATCTTACCCTAGTTGGCCCTTGGCAACACTCGTCATGCTACTTTTCATCACAGCTCACGAAGACACTCAGAAAACAGAACTTGCAGATGGCTTCAGACAGTGGCAGAACACATGGAATGAGGAGGCTACTCTGAGAGGGATTAATGGCATAACATTACTGTATTTTTTAAAATTAAACACTCATCTTATTTTTTACCACTTGTGTTTGTTACCCGGTTTTCTGCCACTGTAACAAAGCCTGAGATAACTGACTTACAAACAGAAAAGACTTGGTTCACATTTTTAGAGGTTCCAGTGTGTGATTGGTTGGCCTCTTTGTTCTGAGTCTGTGGCAAAGCAGCTCATTATGTCAGAGTGTGCGGCAGAGGCACAGCATGTGCCTCATCACCAAGAAGCAAAAGTGGAAAGGAACTATCCACTATCTGCTTCAAGACCAATGACTTTGAGAATCTCAGCAAACGTCTTCCATCTACCAATAGTGCTACGCTGGGAACAAAGGCTATGACATACGAGCCTTTGGAAAAATGTAGGTTCCAAAGTATAGAAGGAATAGCGATATAAGAAAATATACCTCTGAGTCAATAAAATCTCAACTCATATGGTCTATAAATCTGTGAAAAGAATACATCATGACCTGTTCAGATTTATCACCAGAATGCATGAACTATTTAGTACTAGGTAGTTATTGATGTAATTTGCCACATGAATAGACTAATGATAAAATTCATATATTATTCTCTGAGGCAGAAAAAGAGTCACAATTTAGTACCAATTTTCTTTGTCATCATTATCAAATCATCACCACTATCATCGCCACATTCTGAAACTTAGTGACAACACAACTTCCTATCTCCACGGGAGGGATCTGTAGTTAGCAAAAACACGGCACTAAACATGAGAGATTTTGCCCCCTTGAGTTCGGAAGACAAAGGCCACTCCAGCACAACTTCTGCTAAACTTCACGGTAGTGGGAAGGTTTTACTACCATAATGAAATAAAAATATTATTTTAATGAAATAACTACTCCAAAGTTGATATTGCAGTAATAAAATAGAACCGATAGAGAAATCACTAGGTCTGAACTCAAGGACCGGTTGCAATTATTTGCACTGGACTGATAACCCTGTTTCAAAAATCCAAGAGAGTTTCTAAATGATTAGGATTAATGAGAGTTAGCAAGGGCCTTGAATGCGAGATTAATGCAGTGATTCAACAGTATTCCTGTATATCAAGAACAAATTAGATAATGAAACTAAAATATATCATCCATGAAAGCAAAAATTTATAATGTACCTAGGAATAAATCTATCAATGTTTTGCAGAAGTTTTATAGAGGAAGCAATAATATTTACTGAGGGACATAAAAAGACCTAGATGAATGAGGAAATACACCAGATTTGTCAAAGAAAAATTTAGGACCTGAAGAAGTAGCAAATAAAAATTGAATAAATTATAAAGAAAAAGATGACTATATTTGATTACATCAAAAATTATAATTTAAGAAATAAATTGCTTTATAAAGTACTAAAATATTTGTAGCACATCTAAGTAAAAAGTTTAATGTTTAGTAGGGATAAAGAATTTCTACAGATCACTATAAAACAAAGTAAACCCAAAATATATAAAGGCAGAATGCCACTGGATTAAGAATTCACTTATACTTCTACACATATGATACTACCCTTGATGCCAGCAATAATCAAAATTGTTCAAATAGAACAAATTTCATTTAATTTCCTTAACATTGGAGAATTTTAAGATCAATTAATATGAATCATCCATGAGGCTACAGGGATGCAGAACACTGTAGGGTACCAGGAGGGGAATCGCAATTTGGTGCTGCTACACACAAAACCACTTTGACGATCGATTTCTGCCTTGCAAGTTAGTGCACACTTACGATTTACCATTTAGTTACTTCAGTCACACAATGTTGGTACAGATTTCTTCTTTCTGCTCCAGAAGTGGTAATCGGGGTCCAGGGATTAGTATAAAAGGATGTAAAATACGCTGCATTCCCAAGGCAAGCCTCAAGGGGCTGGGGCACAGCTCAGCCATTAAATTGCTTAGTAAAGACAAGACCCAGGACTTGATCCCTCAGCACCACGTAAGCCGGCTGTGGTGTCACACGACTGTGTTCTCAGCTCCCCAGAGGCTGAGGCAGGAGGACTGCCATGTGTTTGACGCCAGCAGCTTGGGCTATGTATTGAGTTCAGGACCAGCCCAGACTACAGAATGATATTTTGTCTCAACAAAAAAGCAAGCAAAAAATTGCATAAAGAAAAGAAAGCCGCAATAGCAGAGACAGTAGTGCCACTAAGACTCGGGCGGGCCAGCTTCCCACTCCCCTAGCCATCACTCTACGCCACTCCAAGCTCAGGCTTGTCCAGGAAGTAGGGTCAGGAGGAGGTCGTTACGGTCACTCTCGGCGCTGTGTTATTGGACCGAGTTCTAAAGATCTTGGAAAACAAAGGCTCTTCCTATTCAGTCATCCAACAGGGGTAATATATTTTTTTTAATTTTTAGCAAAAGTTATTCTTTTTATTAGTATATATTTCCTACATATAATAGTTGCGTTCAGCTTGAGGGACTGGTACACACACCTACTACATTTTTATTGCTTTCATCCCCTTCTCCCCTTCCGGCCTCACCTCCTCCCACATCCCCTCGCCCTCCACAGATGCCGCCATCCCTCTTGAACAGATTTCACTCCTATTAGGGAAACCATGGAGTATTGAAGCTTCTGCGTGTGGTTCATTTTTATTTAAAGCAAGACAGGTAGTTTATTTTCTTGCTGGGGACTGTGTAGGAAGCGAATGTGCTCATCCGCCTCGCAGTTAGGTAAATTGGAGGAACGCAGACTTAGAGCCACAAGGCAGGAAAGGAAGACGATAGTGGAGCCTGCTTTATCCCCACCTTCTGGGTGGCATACAGAGCTTCTCGGGGGTCAGAAGGAGCACGAAGGGAAGGGGCGTGTGACTGGTCTGCAGCGTTCCTTGGGAGAGAGCCTCCCGCAAGGAGCAAGCCCGTTCCAGGGGGATGTGAGTCGGCTGTGGCTGCAGATGAAGAGGGTGGATGATTGAGTCTGACCTGGTTCTTCCAGTTAGGAAACTGTGAAGTGGTTCTCCCAAGGACACCATCAAGGTGTCCACAAAGGATCAGCGGCTTGCAAGTCAGTCACATGGAATTTATGGCAAAGACGTAAAGATAAACCAACAAGCGCAGTGGATGAAAGATGATTTAAATAGAAGAAGCTATGATTAATGCTTTAAAACTATAGGCTATATCTAAAATAATAATTTGTGGATTTTGTACATGGTATTGTTAAGGAATTGGCTGTAGAGATTCAGCAGAATATAGGTGAAAGGAACAACCGTAAAAATGTATTTTGGGTTCATTTGTCCTGAACTCATTGTGTAGCCCAGGTTAGCCTCCTGACGGCTGGGATTACACCTGTGTGCTAACACGCCTCGCTCATGTAATTTGTCTTTTAAAAAGCAAATATCTGATGTAAATTTTGTGCAGTGTTAATGTTCTTTAAAAATAGTGAGTCTACTGCTATCTGGAATATTATTTTCTGTAATTAAATCAAAACTTCATACAGATATATTTGGGCGCTTTTCTTATAAAATTAAGTTATTTTTTATTTCTTCTGTGGTTGAAAGAGAATCACTTGGAAGTTGCTTCGAGTGCTCAATCTTGTCATTTCCATCAGGCTGAGTCATTAAAATTTCAGTTATTTTGCTGTGTTTCCTTGGAGAAGGTTAAGTGTCACTGTACTTTCTCTGAGGAGCTCTTCACTGAAACAAGATCCACCCCATAGGAACCACCAAGTTTTGTTCTTTTTCTATCTTAACCTGAAAAGAATGCAACATTTCAAAAGACAATTAGGAGATCCGTATATTTGATTGTGCTTACCTAGTTTTAATAAAGGGTTTTCAGCAGGGCTTGGTCTAAGCTTGGACAAGTACTGCAGTGTTAAGAGTACATTTTCTTGTGTACAGCCGAGGCAAACTTTTAGACAGTAAGTCATTTTTGTGACTCCTTTCCTGAGAAATCTCTGAGCTTATCACTACTGAGTAATAAATCATAGGAAGAAGGACAATATAGTCTTTTTATTAATCTTACCAAGATGATCAGATGTGGCTACGTCCTATGTGCAATCACACGCTTTCCAAAAATATTCATATAATAAATATAATGTGTATATAACTTATTGGGCCAATAAGATTTTTTTACTTTGTAACATAAGATTTAAGACTTCATATCTTTGCCATTCCCTCTTGCAGTGTGAGTGGAGCAGTCGATATCCTTAATTGGATTTCCTACAGCAAGACTTCAACAACTATTTTAATAACTTATTTTGGGACAATCCCATGTCTTCTCAAGTTGTTTTTACCAACATGAGAAGGAAATGGAGACTTACTATAATAATTGGGAGATAATTTTTATTGGCAGAGTTGTTGCTTGTGTCATTAATGAATTGAATGTGCATATTTACATAAGATGTTGGAGATGGTTTTCACCATAATTATTTTTTATACCAACTTATTTTAGCTGTTTCTAAATAAAAAGATTCAAAACAACTGACAGGCAAGAGTTTAAGAATTTTTTCACACAATCACCCTTAAATATATATCAGAATATATATACACATACACACACACACACACACACACACACACACACACACACACACATATATATATTCACACAGAATTCTGCATACATATTATGTTCACGTAATTCTTTTATATATATATATATGTTACACATACATACATTGATACTGATTCATAATTATTATATATTATATATTATTATTCATAATAATTATATATTATATAATTATAATTATTATAATTATTATAATTATAATAATTATAATAATTATATATATATTCACACACAATTCTGCATACATATTATGTTCATGTAATTCTT
>PVKB01008098.1:0-21714 GCA_004027205.1 Ctenodactylus gundi | reverse complement strand
GAAATACAAGGTTTTTGAAATGCATAAATTGGTCAAAGGGGTTCTTGGACTCAACCTGAAAAGGAGGATCCAGAACAGAAAAAAACTATTAATTTGACCTCATCATAAAGGAAAGAAAAAGAACAGGCAAGCTAAGTGGGCTGTGAGGCAGCAGAGAGAGCAGCGAAGTCAGAGCTGATTCCCCACCCCTGGGCCTAGAGGGAGGATAGGGCCCCCAAAGGAGGCCAGGAAACGCTGTCCCATTCTCCATAAATGGCCGTCCCTCAGGGCTTAGGCACTGTGCCACCACATGGGTCACACACTGATGTGGTTTTGGCCCGTAGTTTTTTAATTTTCTTTTTACACGAGCAGAATAGTACGTAAGGCAGCCTGTAATATTAGTTGTTCTGCATTCATCAGAATGCCTTTCAGATATATTTGGGTTATGACGGGAATAAATAGCTGCTTCCTGCTGATTCCTACATTTGTTCACCAGGGAAGTATCTCTGGGCAGGAAGGTGAGAATCCAGGAGCGCCAACGGAGATAATGTTGACCTCAGAAACAGAGCGGCTTTGCTAGACCCTTGCTCCTTTCCGAGTCCCCAGGCTAGTGAGGCTGTGGCAGGGCATCTTCACTTCGCTGTGATCAGGTTTAGTCACTATACGGAGAATAATGAGCCGTGGTGCGTTCCTACATTCTGAATCTCCTTCAAGGGATCTGACATATGAAGACTCCACGACATTGAAAGCTCTACATAGGAAGATGTCAGGGGGAGATGGTCTCACCTTTCCAGCCTCTGTCGTCTAGGACGGATGGCTCTTGGAATGCCACGGTGGATTAAGTGCATCAACCCGCAGTGCCCAGAGCCAAGTTCAGATGGGGTGTGACTGCCTCAGTGGGTACTAAACAGAGACAAGGTCGATTGCTTTAAAATTAAACCCTGTTAAACAAGACACCTAGTATTTTCTTTCAGGCCATTATGAAAATAACAGTGTAATACAGTATTTTAGACAAAAATATTTACGATTATGAAATTTGGAAATCCAAAAGGGTTTTTACAAAGAAAGTTTTGGAGAAGCTTTGTGTAGCTGCACACACTTGTAATCCCAGTACTCCTGGAGCCTGAGGCACGGGAATCCCAATTTTTACCCACTTGGGGTACTCAGCCCACTTAGTGAGACCCTGTCTTGAAAGCAAAGAAAAGGCAAGAAAAAAAAAAGAAAGAAACACAGTTTTTAACCTAGAGTCATAAGTCTTCAGATGCCACAACTCCAACTTTAATTAACCCACAATGGAGAATCTATTTTTATAAATTTAAGTTAAAGCAATAAAATATTTTTAGACAGTCTTGCTCTGTAGTCTAGGCTGGTTCTGAACTCACTATCCAGGCAAGGTTGGCCTCAAACTCACTGCAGTCCTCCCGCCTCAGCCACCAGACTGCTAGGATTAGACGTGTGCACCATCTCACCTAGTGGGAAAAAAAATAAGTACTTTAAATTATAAATTGCAGGAGTTGGGTAACTCTGGGCTTCATGTGTATGCGACATCAAAGTGTAAGTCACCTAAATTCAGAGGAAATAGACTAGCAGAATGAAAATAGTTTTTTGAAGGTAAATTCTTAAAATGCAAAGAACAGTTGACGAGATTCTTGAGTTGCAAGTTATTAAAGGGTATAGTACCCAAAATCAGATCTATTTCATTTCTGGGTTAAGAAAATGTGCTTCAGCTTGTGAGGAAGGAAGTCACTAAACCTAACCAATCCATGCTGAAATATCTCCTCCCAAGGAATCCTCCCATCAGGAAAGAGCACAGAGTTCCACTGGACTTCTGCCAAGGGTTAAAATAAAGGAGCCTTATGTACATCGTGCTAAGGAAAAATAAACAAGAAACCTAGAGACACACCGGACTGCACTCAGGGTGAAGGAGGGTACCTCCATTTGTTACACATCTATTCTAAGATTTGTGACGTTTCTTGCTGTTCTTCCCCTGAATGGATTTCTGAGCCTCTGGGCTATGCCTTGGTATGCTCCTCCGTACCCAGCATTTGTAGCAATTCCATATTTAATTTATCACAGGTATATTGTACGTTTTGTTCACAACTCTTTTCCCCCATTTTATTGACATGTATAAGTGTCCTGTTTAAGGTTTACAATGGTGTTGAGCTTTTTGTGCACATATGTATCTTTTCAAGGTGACAAGGGCTTTCCTACTCTCTTTTTGTCCCTCCCCCTGCCCACCTCTCCCTCCCACCACCACCACCTTCCCCCCCTCTTTCACTTTGTTTTTTGTCTTAAGTTCCAATGGAGTTGTGATCAGGGACTCTAATATCAGCGCTGGTGGGAGTGTAAATTCTTTCAACCACTCTATAATGCAGTATGGAGAGCTCTCAAAAGAGTAGAAATAGATATCCCCTTCAATCCAGTGACACCCCTCCTGAGAATATATCCAAAAGAGGCCAAAACATCACAACTTCTTATTTTAGTACATTGTTTTCATTTGTGATTTATTTTGTTTTTCTTTCCATTTCTTTTTTTTTTTTTCCCCTGACAGCGTCTCCCTCTGTAGTCCTGGCTGGTCATGAACTCACTATATAGCTCAGGGTGGCTTCAAACATAGGGCAATCCTCCTGCCTCAGCCTCATAATTGCTACAATTACAGGCATGTGCCACCATGCCTGGCTTATATGGTGTTAAGGAAACACAACCCAGGGCCTGGCACTTGTTATGCAAGCACAGTGATGGCTCAGCTATGCCCCCATTCTGTATTATGTTCTCTGAGTAATCATCAATCAACCTGTTTATAAGTGTCTTCTCCTTGGTGTAATCCATGAGTGAGGTTTTTTACTACAGTTCTCGTTTGACCTAGTGAACTTTCTTTCCAGGATTCATATTTGGTCTTTTTCAGGAACTATATCTCTGTATTGACTTTCTCACTAATGTGCTGTATTGTCTGTCTTCTAGTTAATGTGCTTCTACCATCTTTGAAGATATTAATCATTTGTAAAAATCATTCTTTGGAATCCTTTGTCCAATATTTCATCCATGTATATCTTTGGATGTTGTTACCGAAGAGTTAAGAACCTTTGGACGACTCATGTTGACTTGAATTTATTTCTTGTATTTCTCTGTAGAATCCTGTACATTTGTTGGTGTATTCAATTTTTATGGGAGTGTGTTCTTAGTACCTGCCCCCTTTTGACAGCTTCACCCCAGTACTGCCTAGACAGGAGAAATAAACTACAGTTAGTGAGCACTTAAAGAGAAATCTCTGCTTGCGGACTTGGGCTCTCCTACCTTCCCCCAAGGAGTTGGGTGGATATTGCAGAGTACTTCCTACTTTGAGTCAGCTTTCCCCTTCTTCAAACTTATTTTTCCTGTCACTTCCTCCTTGATTCCCAGAGCTCATCCTCCATTTATGTCCTTAGATTTATAGGTTTTCCTTCCTGAGTCTAACTCTTCTCATTAGCAGAGTCAAAGACTTTCGTATTTGACCATCATCACCATAAGCTTCATATCTGAGTCCTATAAGATGGAAACTTCACAAGAAGCACTGACTTCTTCCTTCTCTCTATGCCCTCATCTACCAACTAAGACCGGGGTTATTTTTTTCTTATCAATTTTTTTGACAAATGTCCTTTCAGTTTTGGGCTCAATAAAGCCACTTCTGGAATTACTTCTTTGTTCTCATCAAGGAAAAAAATGTGATTATTGCTTTCTCTGCCTTGAGTCATTCATGTTTAGTGAAATGAACCAAACACAAATGACTGAGTGTAGATGAGTATACCTCCAATGAAATTCACCCAAATAATCACATATAATGGACTCAATATGGGAGACATGGTACACAGAGGGGCAATGGGCTGCTCTGAAAAGTCTGAATCTCTGAAAATGGTGGGTGGCATAGGGCAAAGGTTAGAAGAAAGGAAAAGGAGGCTAAAAGTAGGGTAGAGGGTCTTTGACTCCCCAAATCACATGTTTCATATTTAACAATAATTTTCTTATGTTAAAAAATTCACATATCATAAAATTTAACAGTTTTTTAAATACATGTATTCAAAATTCTGTAAGACATTAGAGACATGGTGTTTGGGGAGTCAGTGAGAGTCTATGCTCCCCTCTTTCGTAGGTTTCCCCCCATTAATATCTGACCACTGCCTCGCCTCTCTTTCTACCCTGCCATTCATGGTGGGGGCTTTTTATGTCATTGTTTTGTGCATTTTATAAAAGGGGCACACATCTATAATCAGTTTTTTTCTGCTTGGTCCATTTCACTGAGCATTATTGACTCAAGATGGTTTAATTTTGAAAGGATGAGGCAGGAAGATTGCAAGCTTGAACCAAGCCAGGGTAACTGTGAGACCCTATCTCAAAATGGAAAACTGAAAATGGTCTGGTGAAGGCCCTGGGCTCCAACCCACACCAAGGAGGAAAAAAGAAAGAAAAGAAAAACACAAAAGAGATGGCCTCGGGAACAAAGCCCTCCCACCAGAAACTCTGCTCCACAGGACAGGAGTGTAAGGCACTGTGGGCCATGTGTGAGGCTTCTTTCCAGTGCTCCCCTTAGGATAACTCCCTTCCACAAATTCTTTTCCTGGAAGGTACAAAAGTCATTCCACGGACACCAAGAAAAAAGCCTTAAATAACTGCAGAGCTCCCATTCTGCACTGTGCCTTATTCAACCCTGTCAGATCTCTATAAAGCAGCTCAAGATGTTTGAGTCCTTGAGTCCCTCTGACTGGGAGCACCCAGCACTCTCGCCGTAGGCACAGTTTCATTCCTATGTCCCAATTTCCTGGTCCTTCCAAGGTCGTGGACCAAAGCCTTCCTGCCCCTCCGGAACTGGTGACACCTGAGAATGTCTTCCCTGCTGTTTAACAAACTGTGAAAAACGTCTCTCAGAGGTGACAGACTGTGAAGCCCTGAGTGAGCTGAGGCCTGTGGAAAGGAAGATCCTGGCCAGGAGCTGGAACTTTACAGGGATGACCTGGGTCCTCCTCTGCACCCCACTCAAGGAGTCACTTCTCCCCCAGATTCTCAATGCCATGGACCCAGATGCCTCTTGGGAGAAGGAGAACCTGTGCCAGGGAGGGAGCGTGTCATCAGCCTCACATTCAGCAACAGCTTAGGGGGGAGGGCGGAATTGGTGTAAGGAAGGGACTGTGGGTTCATGAGTCATTCTCCCCTTCAGAGCAAAAGCTGCCTGTACCCCAGACAGTGGATCTGAGAGCCAGATGACACGTCATGGGAAAAACACTGGGGGCAACGACTGGGCTAAGATGTGCCTAACACACCTGCGCCCTCTTTGCTAGAGCCTTGGTTTGGGTCTTGAATGGCGAGAGAGGGAAAATCCAGCTCCACACCCGAGCAACATGGTACCCCACCCTCCTGACCTCATGCCCAGAGGTGGGCAACGCTCTTGTCCTCTGTGCTATTCATATACACCTACACTGCACCTCTACCTCTGTCCGTAAAGTGTGTCCGCCATGGGAGGTTGTCAACTGTCCTAGAGAGAGAAAAGCCAGAAAATAGGGAGATGCCATAGTTTAAAGATGACTCAAGCACAGAATCATTGTTCAAATATTTTATCTGCAGTGACAAACGTACCATCATGCCCTTTTTCCAGCAAAAGGAAAACAAAGCAAGTAGGTCCCATGGACTCAACTGCTGCCTAGTGAAGGAAGGACAATTAGGGTTTAAGAATAACTAGTAATTCCTCTAGAAACCAGCACCTTAGGGAAGGGTGGGTGGCCTGGCATAGGGCACACGGACTTCAGGGCTCATTTCTCATCACAGACACAGTAGCAAAGCGACGCCCAGAGCGCCCCACGTTCTGCATGTGTGCAATAATATGGTCAGAGAAGGAAAAGAATGCTGTCCACAGGCGGCCGTGGTCGTCACTGGTCCATGTCCTACAAATGAGAGACAAACTAAACCAATAAATAGCAAGGACTCCTCCTGACCCCCAGCCACCACCTCCTCTGTTTAGACCTGGCACTTACATGCCTCCTTCTGTCTATCAAAGCACTCCTTGGGGCCGGGGGAACAACCCCATGATTAGAGTGCTTGCCTAGCAATCCCGAGGCCCAGCACCCCACAATAGCTGGGTACAAGCCTATAATCTAAGAACTCAGGAGTCTGAGGCAGGAGGATTGTTGCTGAGTTCTAGACCACCCTGGACTACAAAACAAGACCCCAACTCAAATAAATAAGTAAAAATACACAATAAAATAAAATGCCTCCCTGAGTGCTTGTAGCCACCCTCCTGAACCCCAGCCACTTCTAGCACTGACACAACAACAAAGCTGCCGTTCACTGCAATATTCCTCTGCACGTTTGGGTGTTCCTCAAAGGGAGGCAGCTGTCTTCGGACCAGGTCCGCATCTCCAGGAGACCGGAAAGGCACCCTCAGTGTCCTGATGGAGAAATGGTTAAAGTCCAATCCTTCTGCGACTCTGTGCTTTGGCTGTATGGACCCTTAAGCACTGTCTCCCCCAGGAGGGCGGATCTCAGGCTCCGACCAGGCTGCATGGGTCTGTTCGACTTCCTGCCCATCTCCTTGGCCCTGCCCAGTGTGTCCCTGCACCCCAGCCCTCCTCCTCTCCCTGCAGAGACCTTTCCCTCTGACAACCCTTCCCCACAGGCCGCTCTGTCCTTCCTCCTGCCTCCCCCTCCCTCGGCCTCAGCCTTTCTGTTCCTCATACCTGCCCCTCTACCCCTTAGTCCTCCCTATGTTCCGGGATGGGACTGACATGACAGAAAGGATACATTTCTTCCAGCTGCGCACCCAGGCTTCTGGACTCAAGAAAAGCCTCACCACCTGACCCTCCAAAATTACGGAGCAGCAGGACTCGTGAAGTGCCTCCATTTCCAGAGTGCTGGATGCTGAATCCCTGGGCTACGCCAGCACCGTGCTGGCTCGCAGGACCACCTGGAAGCTGAGGGGCTCTGCGCCGACCATCCTGGCCATCTTCGGCCCCCTCTGCTCCTCCTGCCCCACCCTCAGGGGCCTGCATGGCTGCCAGGCTCTCCTTACCAGAGCTCACTTCCAACTAGGCTACACACTAGGCGCTCTGCCTAACAGAAGGAGTGAGGCCGCAGCGGAATCTCCGACACTTCCGCCCCAACTGTACGTCACCCTCATGCGCCCAGGGTGCTGCGTGCACAGACCCTGCAGCGGACAACTCCTCCCCTCCCTGACTGTTGGCCAATCTTTGCAGACGACTCAGGTTGCCATGCCAATGGCCAGGCCTCCACAGAGGGCCTCACGTGAGCCCCCGCGGGGCTACTCCGGGCCCGACTGGCCCGCAGGAACCCCGACGTAACATGGGCATAGGGCCCACTGAACTCCCTCGGCCATACAGAGACTGAGGCTTCAGAAGACTCAGCTCTGTAGTTTTGAGCACTCTGGGCTCCACAGACCACCCCTGTAAACAGGTCCTGATAGTCCAGGGCACCATCTGGAGGCAGGAGGGCCGGAACCACCTACACATGATCACTGTGGCCCTGGCGGAAGACCTTACCCATGCCCACAGTGATGAGAACACTCCTGAGGCCACTCTGCTGGCCCATCTCTCTCCTCCATTCTGAGGTCCAGCGGGAGGCAGGCTGCTGTGGGAGAAGCGGGTCTTATCTTCTCCCTTCCTCTCCCACTATTCCTTCACATTTGGTCCAGCTCTGATGCCACATGGATGGGGATTTGGAACTACAGCTTCCAGTTTTCAGAGTGCCCTAAGAGTGTACCCACATCTATTTCTGTCCATGGGTTGTGCCTTTGTCACTGCCAATCCATTATGCACTTGTGGGGGGTGGGGGGGGGAGGGAGACTGAATGTGTACAAGGTTTAAAGTGATGACTGACAAGGTGGCCTGGAACCTGGCTAGTAGTCCCACACCATCTGCCATATAGAAGTTCCTTAATCAGGGTCAGCATGAGGGATAGAAAAGCCACTGTGCTAGGGACGTATCACAGCTCCTGTACCCTCTGCTCACAAGACCCACAGTGCCCCATTCTCCCCTCCCTGGGATCAAAGTCTTACGTTCTCTGCAAGGCTAGAAGTGCTCTTTTCTGGGAGGTGACCAAGTTTCCCCATGTGACCACAAATCAGGCCAGCCGAGGCAGAAGCAGACACAGCTTACTGTTCAGAGAAGAAAGCCACCTGGGTCCCCAATCTTCTGCAGAGCCTTCTACCATTTCTGTCCTTTGTTCTGCACAGCACGTGTCAGTCCAGGACAGCATCTTCCTCTCCACTGAGGTGCTACACAGGAACTAGGGGGAATTAGCAGACAGCAGACACACACAAAGGGGGAGGGGAGAAAGAGAGAGAGAGAGAGATCCAGAAAGGGCACTATCTCACAGCTCATCCGCAGACAATAGAATGGCCATGTAAACTTGGAGCCCTGAGTTCTACAAAGGCAAGTAACAGAAAATGAGTGTACGAACAAGCCAATGAGCTGTGTGTTGAATAGGTTATTGTGACAGCTGTGTCTTGTATCTAAGGCTTTTCTCCCACCCATAGGCAATCTCATAATGTTTACAGACAAAGATATCATGACTCTCCAGGGTACACGTTCTATATTTGCTCTTTTGGCATACTCATCACCCTATTCTGAGTGTGTCTTCAGTCAACAATCTTGTCGATTCACGTACTGAAGAGCTCATCAGACCCTGGCCAAGGTCCAGTCAACCTGCAGTTGTCATTGTTCCCTAGAGAGGCACAGGCCTCCCAGGACCACCGTCCTTCACCCTCCTCCTTCAGCTGTACCAGCCCTGTTGGCCTCTTCCAGACCCAGTAGAGCAATCCTCAGCAGGATCGTTTTATACGAGTGTACAGCCAGCATTTTAACAGTGGGAGAGGAGCTTCTTCAGGGCAGAGCTTCTTCTCCTAACGTTAGGAGAGCAAAGACGTCCCCCCACAGCAGGGAACCAGGCCTCATTATGCTTGGGTCTTTCCATAGATAGCAGCAGTACCCCCTCTGCACCTGCAGCCAACTTCAGTGTCTACAAATGCCCTCCCCACAAGCAATTTCCAGAGAGTGAGTGAACGCGAAGGAGGGAGGAGAAGTCTCACTGGTGAGATGGGACAGTGAGTAGTCAATGGGGGAACAGATGTGTCCTGCAGGTCCCTCCTAGGCATCATGAAGCTTCCTAATGCTCAGATCAACCCTAACATCAACCTCATTGGAAGCAAAGGATCACTTCACAAAGATGTGCTTACCTGTATGTAAGCAATCTGGTAGCATGACTAAGGAGAATCCCAAATTTGGGTCCAGCCTGGGACAATAAACAGCTTGTAATTTTTCCATCCCAAAATAATGAGTAAAAAAGAAGGGGGACAGCTCATCTGACTTAGAGGTCCCTGGTTTCAATCTACAGTATTGCAAAAAATATATATATACACATGCACTTTTCTTCATATCTTATTCATCAGCCTGCCAATTCAGCCAGTTACAATGTGTGGCATTACATTCCTCCATTCCTTCATTCAGCCCATATTTGCCACCTTACACTACTGTCACTTAAGGCAAATGCCATGTCTGGCATGACAGAGCTCACGTTTTAGCGGGGAACAGAAGCAGTGAAAACATACACAGAATGCTGATACACACAAATTTCAAATGGGAATGAGTGAGAACAAGCGGATAAAGGAGGTGGTGTGTCACAGTGTGATAGTCCTGTGACAAGTGATCACTGTCTCTGTTGCATTCCTAGTTTTGCATATGTATCTGTACACACATACCTGTGTCCTTTTCCAGGTGGATGTCACTCACTGTGATTTTAAAGAATAGACTGGTGTCCTGCCCCCTTTTTCCATCCTCTTCAACATTTCAGTGACTCAATATTTACCATGTCTTGAGCTTTTGATGGAATCATCTGGGCCTGATTTCTTCTTCAGTTGAGAAATTTACACTAAAAAATCTACTGCACATTTTTTTAAAAAATCATGTTATTTGGATTTGCTTTGAATTTTTTTCTTTTCTTTTTGCCTTTTTTATTTTTTTCTGTGCATAATATTTGGTGGGGGGTGGTGGTGATTTTTTCCTTTTTTTGTTTTTTTAAATTGTTTTTGATTTGAGGTACTGGGGGTTAAGGCCAGGGCCTTTGCAGTGTATGACATCCCCAGTGAATGACATTTTTTATTTTAAGGCAGGTTCTCGCTAAGCCACTATGTTGTCCAGGCTGAGCTTGAACTCGTAATCCTCCTGCCTCAGCCTCCCAGAGTGGTAGAAATGCACCGTTGTACCACACGAACACCTAGATTTTACTTTTATTTCGTTCCACTTGTCTAGCTTGGCTTTTACTCCCTATGCTTTTGGGACTTGTCCAAAAAGAAAAATTCTTGCTTGTTCCGGTATCCTGAGCCTTCTCCCATGACTTCTAGTAGTTTCATTTTTCAAGTCTTATGTTTAAGTCTTTATTCCATTAGACTAAATTTTGGAACAAGATGGAGGAATATTATTTTCGATCTTCTGCATGTGGTACCCAATTTCCCCAGCACCACTTATTGAAAAGACCATCCTTTCTTCAGCACATGCTCTAAGCTCCTTGTCAGAAGTCAGCTGACTACACATGCATGGGGTTATTTCTGAGCGCTCAGGGGTGTTCAGCAGTCTTTGTGCCTGTTTTCATGCTTAAGGTATTTGATTACTAAGGCATTGTAGCATGTTTTGAAATTAGGTAGAATACATACTACACCTTCAGCTTTGTTGCTTTTGCTAAAGTTCACTTTGCTATTTGAGATTTTTATAGGTAACAATTATATACTGTATATCTCAAAAAGCTAGAAGAAATGATTTTCAATGCTTACAAGCTGAAGACTATGTTCACAATGAAGAATTGATGGATGGTTACATGAAAGAGTAGTAGATATGTTTAATGTAATTTAAAGATTATGCAGTGTAGATATATATTAAAACATCATACAGTGCTCCGCTTATATGTACAATGAATACTTCTATACCCTCAAATTAAACAAATTCTAGACAAAGTGACCCGATTCCTGGAAATACACCAACTACTAAAACAGTCTCAAGAAGACAGAGGCCCAGGGATGGGGACTCACGGTTCACTAACTGGAGCACTTGCCTAGGAAGCACAAGGCCCCACGTTTCATCCCCCAGCATCACACAGTAGCTGGGTGTTTGGTACACGTCTGTTACTCTGACACAAAGGAGACTGAGACAGTAGGATTGCCCTGCGTTCTAGGCCATCTTGAGCTACATGGTGCTTTTTGGGACCAGTGTGGACTACAGAGCAAGGCACTATCTCAAACGAAACATAGTCCTGTAATTCTACCATTCTGAGAGGCTGAGGCAAGAGGATTTCAAGTTCAAACCCACCCTGGCAACATAGTGACACCCTGTTTAAATTCTGAATACTGAAAATGGTCTAGAGAAGGCTCTGGGCTCCATCCAGAGATGGAGGAAGGAAAGAAGGAAGGAAGGAAAGGAGGGAGGGAGGGAGGGAGGGAGGGAGGAAAAGAAGCAGTGTAATCCTCACACAGAAGGCTTAAGGGAAGAATTTAGCATGTGCCAACAGAAAATCTCTGAGGCCAATATAACAATCTAGTATCTCCATGCATGGGTAGTGTCTGCTCTGTTGTGGTTTGAATCTGAACTGCCCTGCAAATGCCTCATAAGGGTAAATGTGGTGAGATACCTATGAAGCTGTGTGCTGTTGGGAGGTGGGGCCTGGCTGGAAGTGGCAAGTGACGCTAAGGGTAGAACTCTGAAGATTGACCCAGAAGGGGAAGACCACTGGGATAGGACCTCGAGGAACGTACACTAATTCTCCCTTCCTGCCTCACTTGGCTTCCTTCTTGCAATGATTTGAAGAGCTGCCTCCACCTCTGCCTCTGCCTTGTGCTTGCACCACTGCTAGCTGCCCATGCATGGACTCTGACCTTCTGAAACTCTGAGGCAAAATAAACTTTTCCTCCCTGCTTAGTGCATGTTCCGTCCTCAGTCCTAGCAACACAGAAGTAACTAAGACATGCTCCGTCTAACAGCACCGCCAACTTACTGTAGGCAGCTCTGAACCAGTAGTAGGTGGGGTGCTCAGGACTAGGATGCTCCCAAGGGCAGTATTTCCATGGTTCCAAGGACATTGTGCATCATCATGACTCTTAATCAATCGGGTTCTGGGACGCATAGCAACAGTGAGCCAAGGCAAGAAGGAGCATTGCTTCTGACTTCCTGTCACCTCTTCAACATTCCTCTGCCCAAGAAACCACGTGGCTCATGTGGTAAAGCATCCCGTCATACTGTAGCATCTTTTGGGCCATCCCCCACCTCATCCAGGTAATAAGTTCCAACCCTGTGGGGCAGTAGAGATAGGGTAGGAGCAGTCATTTGTTCAACCTGATAGAGACGCACTGTGGAGTGAAGCGAGTTGGAGGCCAGGCTGTAGACCTGGGGTTCCTCATGTCCAACTCTAGTTCTGTGTCATTCTGGGCAAGTCTTGTCACCAACAGTGGGATCCAAACACTAAGAATCAAACGATAATCTCCGTGTTGTCTCGGCACTGTGTCAAATTTCAGCTGGCCACTGTACCAGGCTAGACCCACAAAGGTGTAAATTCACGTTCATGCTTTGTTTTTGAATAGCCTGGTTTACGGCCTGTTCTTACTTCTCCATCCAGGTCATTCCAGGTGCCAATCCCAATCTCATGGTCCCTTCCCCAGATTCACTGTCACTGAGGTATGAAGCACCAGCCTCCTGTCTGTCCACACATCACCACTTCTGTCAGTACCCCAGTGGCTGGTCCACCACACCATCTGCTTTTTCTGTGACCTGGCTCCACACGCACTCACAGTCATACTGGACAGAAAACCTTCTTCCAATGTCTGTGTTCTCAGGTCAAACTCCCCATTCTCCTTCCTCTGACTCTTCTCCCTTTCAAATCTCATCGGTAAGTGTATGTCCCTCAGCTTGTCTGTCTCACCTGGCAAAAAACCTACCCCCGAAAGGCGCCATACCCCAGCCGCTCACTCCAAGAGCATTGCTTTGAAAATAAGAAATGGCATATTCAGCACTCAAGACTTACAATGAGGGATAAAAATCTCATACAGACCCGACTTCCCAAAAATCTTACCCTAACTCCCTTGTAAATGTGCCTCCCACAACCTGACACAATCTGTATCTCAAAACTATAGAATCAACACTTTGTTCTTTAGACGTATATTATTTCATAAAATAGAGATAAGCCAGCCTTGCTTTTGGTATCTTTGTGAAAATGAAGAGGGACAGGTCCTGCAGTATGGCCCTCCAGCTCCTGTTCTGGCTTTCTCTGCCTCCCCTGCACACACTAGTCCTTAGAAAAGGCAGTAACTCCTCTTTACACAAGGCACAGTTCTATTTGCCTGTAAGTCCAGCCTGAACTACAGACTGAGACTGTCTCTAAGTATCTCCCAAAAAAAGAAAGAAAAAATACAAAATATGGATATAGATGATAGGACTGAAGAGAAGGAACATCCTTTGCATTCTAACCATACAGAAGAAAGCCAGATAAAAATTCAGAGGATTATTTATAGGTTTTGTTGTGAAATTTCAACAGCAATCTGGGAGGGAGGTAGATCAGTGGTAATCTCGCATACCTTGTCTGTGATCCTGGATTTTACCTGCAGTGCCATAAAAAAAAAATAAGTAGAAATATCAATAATGAATATCTGCATCCTCTCCCCTTGGGGGAAAAAAAGAAACAGAAAGAAACACAGATTTAGCAAACTAATGGATTAGTAAGACATGAAAAACTACTCTCCTACCTATTCCCATCTCTAATAGAGTGCCAGGCCTAAAGTGACTTGATAAGTACTTCCTTCACAGCGTACTTGGAAACACTATACTAATGTTATATTGTTCCAAAGTATAAAGAAAAGAGGATCTTACTAAGCAAATAGTGATCCTAGTGGGGACAAAGCTCACTGAGCATATTGAAGCCACAAACAAAACGTTGGCTGAGGTAAATAAGAAAATGCAAGATATGAAGAAACATTTTCATAGAGAAGTGTAAAGTCTAAAAAGAAATCTAGATGAACTTAAGGATATGAAAAATACACATGAAAGCCAGAGAAGACGACTAGAATATTGTGAGAACGGAATTTCATACCTTGTAGACAAGGCTGAGGAAATAAATCCTGTACCTAGGCACAACACCAAAGTTAGAAATGAGCAAAGTAGCTGGATACACCTGCGGATGGATGATTCAAGGAGAACCAGACTCAGAATGGCAGGTGTGGGAGAAAGGCACCGAATGTATAAAGAATTTATTCACTGCAATATTGCAAGAAACTTTCCCTAATCCAGGAAAGAAAATTAACTTTCATGTACAAGAAGCTTGTAGAACACCAAGTAACCTCAACTAGCAACAAGACTCGCCACCACATACCATAATCAAAACCTCAGAAATACAACATAATGACAGAATATTAAAAGCATAAAGACATAAAACAGACATTATTATACCAAGGAAAACCTTTTTGAATTACTGCAGATTTATCAAGACAAACTTTAAAGGGTAGGAGAGCCTAGAGCAACATCTTACAAGCTTTAAAAGACAGCAAGTGTCAACCCAGGTTGTTATATCCAGCAAACTTATGCCTGAAAATTGAAGAAGACATTAAAATTTTCATGACCAAGAATCCCTTAAGAAATTTACCAACACTAGCCCAGAACTGCACAGAACACTTGAAGAAATACTTGAGAAAAGCAGGGAGACAAGCAGCACCAAAAAATCATAGAAGAAAGGAAACACCGAAAGAGAAAGCGTAACAAAAAAATAGATTGGTAGGCTTCTGGTCAAGATGGCGGCTGAGTAACAGCACTTCACAAAGTCTCCTCATCAACTCACTTAAAAAGTCAAGAAGATAGTTAGAAAAAGCGTGTTTGGTGTAATTAGGAAAGAGAGGCACATCCCCAGAAACTGAAAGGTGACTAGCGGGAGGCCAGAAACTCCGAAGGATCATCAAAACTGGAGGGGAAAAAAAAAATAAGTCCCCACAGTCCAGTAAGCCGCCACGGCCAGCGGCAAATGGCAGGCAGCGGCGGATGGAGGAACACTCACGGGGACCTGAACATCTGACTGAACGGAGCTGGAGAGGACAGAGCACACACAACAGGAGAAGAGGCTGTGGGCGGGTCAGAAGCAGCCCAGGCGCAGCCCCGAGCTACCGGCATCCACAGATTACAAACAAGGCCCGGAGGCCAGACCTCAGCCCGAGGTAAGCGCGGACCCCGACTAGTGGGAATCATGGGCTGCGGGCGGCCTCAGAAGCACCAACCCGCGGGTGTTTGTACTACAAACACAGTGTGTGCTCTCTGGAGAAAAGGCCCCGGAACCCCAGATCAGAAACCAGACTCAACAGCCATCGCAGGCAGTGACGTCAGCAGGAGCCATTCACTTTTCCTGCGCACCAGAGACAGTCAGAGGTAGCAGTACCATGGGGAAACGTGGTAACAAGTCTTAGACAAAAAGATCTGATTCCCTAGGGGAGGGTGCAAGGGGTGCTGAAATTGCAGAACCCAAAGAAAAAGACAAAAATGATGGTAACCTCTGGGCCCAGATAGTCAGTGAATTAAAACAGAAATGAAAGGAGGAGTTAAACCGGGAAGCAAAGAAGGAAATAAATCAGACAGCGAGAGAACTACAAGAACACTTAGCTAGGCATAAAGCAAGCCTTGAAAAGGAATTAGAGGAGACCAAAGAAGAACTGGGGAAGCATAGGCACAAATCTCCTACAAAAAGACCTGAAACCCCAGGAGATGAAGTCAGGGTAAATAAAGATGAATATGGCAAAAATGATGGCAACTTATGGGCCCAGAAATTCAGCGAATTAAAATGGGAATTAAAGCAGGAAATTAAACAGACAGCACAAGAGCTACACCAACACATAGATAAGCAAAAAGCAAGCCTTGAAAAGCAACCAGAGGAGACCAGAGAAGAAATATACCAGAAGATAATGAAGACAAAAGAAGAAATTAGAGAAGAACACAATAGAGATATAGAAAAATTGAATGCAGATATTCAGGAAATGAAAAACAAACAGGTAATAATAAGCAACCACTTTAAACAACTTCAGAATAGTATGTCAGACCTAGAAAATAAAGTGACTAAGCTGCAACATACAGGCCACGAAGAATACAAAGTAAATAAAGAAAGCAAGTCATTACAACAACTGATAGATGATTCAAGGAGAAATAACCTCAGAATTATTGGAATCGAGGAGAAGACTGAGGACAAAACAAAAGGCTTAAAGGACATGCTTGATGAAATAATGGAAGAAAATTTGCCAAATCTCAGAAAAGAAACGAACATGCAACTTTTGCAGACATATAGAACACCAAACAACTTTGATCAGAAGAGACCCTCACCACGACACATCATAATTAAAATTATAGAAACCCAACACAAAGAGAAAATAACTAAAAGCGGTAAGAGAAAAACAGAAGGGGACCTACAAAGATAAACCCATCAGGATAACGGCAGATTTTTCAATCCAAACTCTAAAATCAAGAAAATCGTGGAGCAATATCATCCAAGCACTAAAAAAACATAGATGCCAGCCAAGACTGCTGTATCCAGCAAAAATATCTTTTAACTTAAAGGGAGAACTTAAAACTTTCCATGACACAGACAGCTTAAAGGAATTTGTAGCCACTGAGCCAGTATTGCAGAAAATACTTAAAGGAAACTTGGACAGTGAAAGGGAGACCAGCGACACCAATGACCCCAGAGAAAAAGTGACAACAGCTAGAGGAGAATGAGCTGAGAAAAAATTAGGTTAGTAATCAGTGAAATATGAGTAAATAAGATATGAAAGTTAGAAAATTAAAAAATAACTAGATTTGCCTACATGTCTGTCGCTTTAAGTATATTTATGTGGTATAGATTTAAGTTCATTGAATGTAGCAATGTGATATAGTTTTAACTTTGTTTTGTTGTAGCAATTCACTTATTAGGTCACTAATGATAGTTTATCCTAAGGAAACTGACTGATGTAAACATAACCTTGTGAATGTACAAATATGCACCTTCCAGTATTCAGATAAGGCAGTTGAATTTTATTTATTTATTATTTTTTCTTCTCTCCCAAATTAACAATCCTTTTTACATGCTTATAATTATTTTCTAGTGTGAAGTGGTGGGTAAGGCCAGGTTTAACAGTAGCAACAAAGATGTAGGAAAATATGGAAAAAAAATACTTTTGGTGAATATCCCAGTGAGGGGATTGGTTGGATTCAGAGAGGAGATATCAAGATTTGACCACTGCGAACCCATTAGAGGAATAGGAAGCTGAGATAGAGTGGTGACTTGAGTGAAATGACTTAGGCGTGGGAGATTAATATGTTAAACACTGTATGGTTTCTCGGACTTGGAAAACCCAGAACACAGACATTCTTTGAAACCATATGAAGTGATAGCCAGAGCCGGGGGAAGGGACAGGGAGAGGGTGGGAGGGTAGAAGATGGGAAGGGATTGTGAAGTCGAAGTGATACATAGATGTATGAAACACCCAAATTCATTGTAAATACTATATTACATTTTAAATTAATAAAAATAGTGGGAAAAAATAGATTGGTATTTGAATCATTTGATTGGTATCCTTCTAAAACAATACCAACTGTCCCATAAAATCTGTGACATTTCCCTACATGTTTATTATTTGTAATAATATGTTAGTGTGCAGAGTAATTACATTCAATAAGGAGAACTGATATAAAATTTTTTTAAAATACATATAATGTATTTATGGATGGATAGGTAGATAAAATAATAAACCAAACCTGGAAATATGTTAGTAATAGTAAAATGTGAGTAAATAAGAAATTTTTTAAAATTCTGAAAAAACCAAGCATGCCATCATATCTATTTCTTTAAGTATTTTTATGTGCTACAGATTTAAGTTCATTTAATGTGGCAATTCGATATAGACTTAAGTGCGTTTATAGTAGCAGTTCACTTATTCGGTCTTTGATGTAAGTTAATACTAAGAAAACTGATTAATGCAATGATAACCTTTTGAATGTACAAATATCTACCTTTCGGTACTCAGCTAAGGCATTTGAAATTTAATTTCTTTCGTTTTCTCACATTTTCTAGCCTTATGAATCACACTGTTACAGTTCTTTTCTTATGTGCACTGGTGGGTGAGGCCAGGTTTAAGAATCTCAACAAATATATAGCAAAATATAGGGGGAAAAAAATAAGGTTTGGAAAATATCCCAATAAAGGGATCTGCTGGACCCAGAGAAGAGGCATCAAGATTTGAACACTGCAGTCCACTCTAGGGGTGGGAAGCTGAGCCAAAGAGTGGTGACTTGAGTGAAATGAGTCATACATAGAACATTAAACATGTTCAGTATCGTATGGTTTCTCTGTTTTGAGAAACACAGAACACAGGCCTTCTATATAACCACATGGTGTGAGAGTTGGAGTTACGGGGGTGGGGAGGATGTGGCATGGCCAAAAGTGGGGAGGGATTGTAACGTTGATGTGACATATATGTGCACAAAACACCCAAGCTCATTGCAAACACAATGTACCCCATGTGTTTTGAGGGTGCTGGGTATTGTGGAACACCAGACAACCAGGAGGAGGGAAATTGACTAAGACACTCATTTAACTCGTGGAGAGCTTAGATGAGATGAGATGTTTATGGCACAAGTAAAATAAACTCCATAAAACAGTGGTCAAAGTCCATCCTGGCAGAAATAGTTCCAAAAACTCCATGCCATCAGTTTCCTGACAAAAGTCTGATTTCTCTCAAATAACGTTGCTTCACTCCCTCCAAAGATTACAGTGAACAAATAAAGCCATGTGCCCACTTTCCATTTCCTCCATGAGCAAGGACTTCAAAGAGCAGCCACATTCCCCCTCCTTGCCATCACCGGTGAAGAGGCCGTGCCCACCCCACTGCTGCCACTGGCTATTAGGTCACTGGGAATGATGATGAGCACAATCTGAGCCCCACGTGAAGGTGGCAAAGGTCTGAACTGAGGTGCTGTCTGCACAGCTCTGTGCATTCACTAAACATGTTACTGCAGTGTACTCCTGCACGCGGAAAATTGTTTGATGGGCAACTGATACCTCGATAATGTCATCTTTAAAATGACAAAAACGCAGGCCTGTTTACCCAGCAACTGCACATTATCACATACACTAACCCATTTCCCGTATAGAAAAAGCATACTGCAGTGCAACATAACCTCCACTACATTCTCATCATGAATCGTTTTGAATTCTAAAAATTTATATATATATATTTGAACAATAGAAAATTAGTATGGCGATTGTGTAAGGACAGAAAGCAAATCATGAAGTGCTTCATATTTTTTAAAAAAAGAGACAGAAACCACTAAAAAAATGCAGATGTTCCATGCAATCCCAAACTTATAGCTTAATCCATTCTGCTTCCATTAAACAGGTCACTACCAAGGGTTAAACACTCACATAGTAAGACTCAAAGAGCTCAGGAATAAAGAGAGTCTCCAGTTCATACAAATCTTACTTTGGCTGCTTTCGATCCGTGAGATTTTTTTCTACTCCTCAGTAACTTTCAGTCCAACTCTCAGAGAAACGCTGCCAGTCACAGCATCAGTACTGCAGCAGATGATGTCATTAATGCAGCCATCATCAGTAGCTGTCACGATGCCCCATGGACTTTTTAACCTAGAATCACCTAGGTTACCTGGGCAAACGGGAATTATAGTCATTATTCTGAAATACAAATGTACTCCACAGAAGCCCCGCCAGAGGAAGCTGTGGTAGGCCGCCAAATCTAGGAATTGAAACAGGAGCTGGATTTGAGATGTAGATGACAGTGACAGGCAGGGGTAGTGGTCAAGTGTGCCAGGTTCTGGAGGCAGATTCCAGCTTGTAATGCTGGGTGCATCATTTCTCTGCACAGCACAGAGGCTCCATGCCCAAAGAAGGTGGTGGCAGAAAGGAAGAGCCCTGGGCCTGGGGCCAGGTGTGCAGGTCTGCAATCACAGCCCTCCACAGTAGCACCTGTGTAACCTCAGGCACATTTGCTACCCCCCTGATGGTCTCATCAGCAAGACCCTAACACCAGCAACCTAGGCCTATTGGTGTGGCTGTAAATACCAACTGACACACAGGCATCATAAGGACTGTGAACTGCGAATGCCTCTACAGCTGAGTGTGTCAATGACAACTGCTGTCCTATGTGCCACCATTATTGTTACCCAGTTATTACCTACAACCAGGGGATCCTGGCACTTACCTCAACTGACAAGTCACAGAACATCATGTTGGACATGAAGACATACCCTAAATGTGCATCAGGTCACTCTGGATTAAACGGTATGGTGAGCAAAGCCTGTGGAAGGAGCCTGCCTTGAAACTGGTGACTTCATGTGGGAGGAGCTGGGCCGTGCTTCGGCACCCCGGGTCTAGAGATCCCTCCTCCCTCAGATTCCCAATGCCCTGGCCTAAAACACCTCTTGTGAAAAGAAAAATTTGTACCAGAACCCGGAGCTTGTCATCAGCCTCATGTCCAGCAACTGCAAGGGGTAAAAATTTGTGAGCAAAGGCCTTCTAGATGGTGAACCATTTTCCCCTGTAGGGCAGCAACCGGCTCCAGCCAGGCCACAGAATCTGAGCCCCAAGTGGCATACCTCCAGCAAGCCACTGAGGGCCGTTACTTGACTAAGACACACCTACGCCCACTTCGTGAGTGCCTCACTTCAGGCTCTCAATGACAGAGGAGTGAGAATCAAGCTCCCTACCCCAGCAGCAAGGTACCCCAACCACCTCAAAGTGTGCCCAAGGACTGGCAACGATCATGTCCTCTGTGCTAGTCGTATCTCTCTACACTGCACCCCTACCTCCGTTCGTAAGTTTGCCTTCCAATGGCATGCTGTCAACTGTCCTAGTGAGAGAAAAGTGAGAAAATGTGGAGATGTGGTAGATAAAAGTGACTCAAACAAAACACCGAATCCTTGCTCAACTTTATTTCCTACAGGGACATGGTTTTCATCATTTCCTGGGTCCAACAAAAGGGGAAACAAAATAAGTGGGTCCCCAGAACACAAAGGCTATCTACTACAGGGAGAAGAACTAGCATCTAAGAATGACTAGTTATTCGTGTAGGAATCAGCAGCCATTACGAGACAGAGGTCTGAACCGACACCAAGAATGGGGCAAATTCTGCAAGTGCACTTTAAAGAGGTCAAAGAAGGAGGCGAATGCTGACCACAGGCGGTCAAGGTCTCCATCCATCCATGTCCTAAAAATGGGAGACAGGAAAAAAAATAAATACATGGCAAGTATTCCTCCTGATACCCAACTACCACTCCCTGTTTAGACCTGACACTTACATGCCTCCTTCTGTGTATTAAAATGCCCCTTTGAAGCTGAGGGCACATCTCAGTGACAGAGGTCTTGCCTAGGAATCCCAAGGCCCCACATTCAATCACCCAGTTCCCCATTAAGAGTGGGCGTTGTCGAGCAAGCCCGTAATCTCAAATCTGAGAAATGCTGAAGCAGGAGGATTGTTGTTTGTTCTAGGCTAGTATGGGCTGAATAGCGAGCTCAGGACCTTCATATACTACAAAACAAGACCCTATCTCAGAAACTAAAATATGAAAGAAAAGGAAAGAGAAGAAAAGAGGAGAAAATGCCTGAGTACTCATGGCCACCCCCCCTCCCACCCGGGAACCCCACATCCACGAGGTACTCACACAACAAGGATGTCTCCAGTCACAGTAATGTCCCTCTCCA
>PVKB01008097.1:0-21724 GCA_004027205.1 Ctenodactylus gundi | reverse complement strand
GCAAAATGCTCAACTCCATCATACACTTTAAATTTTGCACATATATGTATCAATAAAATGGGGGGGGGGGGAGACGGTGCTGGGAAAACTGGTTACTCAAATGCAGAAGAATGAACCTAAACCCTTATCTTTTACCATGTACTAAAATCAAATCAAAATAGATCAAAGATGTAGACATTAAAATAAAAACACTAAACTTTCTGGAACATAAAATAAGTAAACACTAAAAAAAAAAAAATTCTTTGGCATAGAAAAGGACTACATGAGCATCAATTGTACCAAGAATTAACAAATAGGATTACATCAAATTAAAAATATCTCATTTTTCACAGCAAAAGAAACAATAGAGTGAAGAGAGGACTCGCAGAAAGGGGAAAATGTTGCTAGTCACTGCTCAGATAGAGGACCAATAAATGAAATAAAGAACAACAACAACAAAAAAAAAGACTCCCAAAACTAAAAGACTTGATCTAAAAATGGGCAAGAGAAATGAATTGTTACCTCAAAAGAAGAAGTATAACTGCCCAGTGAAGTACATGAAAAAATATTCACCACTTTGGCCATCAGAGAAATGCCAATCAAACCAACACTAAGAATCCATCTTTCTCCAATAAGAAAGGCTGTCATCAAGAACTCAAAAACCAACAAATGCTGGCAAGGTTGAAGGAGAAAGGGGACACTTCTATGTTGTTGATGGAACTGTGAACTACTATAACCACTATGGAAATCAGTATAAATACTCCTCAGACAACTCAAAATAGAAATCCTATTTAATCCAGCTACACCTTTGTGGGCATCTCTCCAAGAGTTAAAGTTATCCTATTACAATGTCACTTGCATAGTTGTATCTATAGTAGCACAACTCATAATAGCTAAATCTTGGAAGATGTCTATGAGCCCATCAACAAACGAATGAAGAAAATGTGTTATATACATACATGAATAAGTATTACTCTGCCATGAAGATAAGTTTGAGTCATTTGTCATAAAAAAATAGGTTGAGACCTTAGTCCTTGGAGAAGAAAATCAGACATAAAAGATTAAGTACTACATGATTTCACTTATAAGAGAAATCCAAAATACAACTGACCAAAGGAGCAAAATGAAACAGAGAAGGTAGGAAATCTGAAAGTAGATTTTGTGGAGGACAGAATGGGACCTGAGGACAGTGGGGCAAAGGGGAGGAGGGGAAAAGGAAGTTTTAAAAAAATCAAATTGTTTCCAAAAGAGGTCAAAACAACACATAACATAGGTACATGTATACCCATGTTCACAGCAGCACAACTAACAATAGCTAAAATATGGAAGTCACCAAAACACCCATCAACAGACCAGTGGATACACAAACTGTGGTATTTATACACAGTGGAATACTATGCATCTATAAAGTCCAACAGCGTGGAGGCTTTTGTGGGCAAATGGAAGAAACTTGAGAACATCATGCTTAGTGAAGTGAGTCAGAAGCAGAAGGTGAAACATCGAATGGTCTCTCTGATATGAGAGACCCAGACCACAACTATCTCATGGGGGTAGGGTGGAGAGGGAGGGAGGAAAAAAAGGAGAGCAGGAAAGTCCTTGTCTCCTTGGCAAGATACGTATGTGCAAAAAAATGCTAAACTACATTGTAAGCCTTAAATTATGCACTTATACATATCAATAAAATGGGGAAAAAATCAAATTGCAACATGTCTATACACCAATTCCCCAAACTGCAGGTAATCAACATGTAAATGAGTATGTATTGCAAAATATACAGATAAAATGATTTTTAAAAATCATAAAGTCATGAAAACAGACCAAATGCCTTTTATCCAGTACATGAACAGCTCAGTCTCAATAGTACAACCATTAAATGGAATGCAATTCATCAGTAAACAGGAATCATTGACTCTTAGAACTTAAATGCATTTTGCTAAATCAAAGAAGCCATATCTAAAAAGCTACATATTATTACATTTTTGTGAAATTTTGAAAAAAAGTAAATGAAAAAATTCAGTGGCTGCCAGAGATGGGAGGTAGAGAAGTCACTGATATAGAGACAGCAAAAGAGAGTCCGAGGGGTGTCAGAACCGCTTTGCATCAGGACGGTGGTGGCAAGTACACAATTATACACAGTTGCCAAAATTCTGAGATTATGCACAGAGAGTAAGCTTCCCAGTATGTCAACTGTATACAAAATAAAATCAACCACGATGTGGTCACAGACAGGAACAAATGCATCTAAGTATGTAAGCATACTGAAGCAGGTTAGAAAGAACTACTAACTCAAAAAACATTAGATAGTATAAACCTATGGAGGAAAAGTTATACTCAAATACTATATTATAATTAGTAAATTTGTTTCTCACAGAGGTAAGTGTGGCAATCTTAAAAGACTTAGGCGGGAGGATTGCAAATGCTAGCCCCGCCTGGGCAACTGAGTAATTTAGCAAAATCTTATCTAAAAAAACAAAAACAAAAAACAAAAAATTGGACTGGTAATGCAGCTCAGTGCAAAGACCCTAGGCTCGACCCTCAGGTACCACAAAAAAACCAACTCCATATATCCTGGAGTTGAACAAATAAATAGACGTAGTTATGAATATTGAATACTAGGCTTCACACAATCTGAGAAAGTAGTTTTATATAAAGCAAACAAGACTAAAATGAACACAGTTATACTGGACTAGAATTAGAATATTAATATGAACTAGTAATTTATGAAATATATCCACTAAGGCAAATAGGAAAATAAACATCATTGAACATTTGCATGAGTTACAAATACATTTCCAAGTTCTGTGCACCAGTGGAACCTAGAAACAATGACATTCCAGTAGTAACGAGGACATTTAACTCCTAAATATATTTCCTAAATATATTTAGGAGTTATATATAACTCCTAAATATAAAATATATTTAGGAGTTATATATAACTCCTAAATATATTTAAAACAAACAAAACCAAAGGCTATTTTGTTAAGTGGTTAGTTTCAGGGCTGGAGCAGGGAACACAGAAGAGGGTCCTGGTGTAGCTTGGGGTGCCAGATGATTAGGAAAAGTTCAGAAAGAAAGATGTGATACATATGTGCACAAGATACTCAAGCTTGAAGTAACTATTGTGTATTGCGTATGTATACCAATAAAAATGGGAAAAAAGATTAAGCAATGTGTAAACACCAGAGACATCAACTCAAAGAATTCCTGTTGGCCAAACTAGAGAAAATATAAAACATGTAAAACAAAAAATAAATAAAATACACAAAATGAAATAGCTGTAGATGGCTCAATACTGATATAGATCAATAAGTCTGGCAAATGTCTTAGTTACTTTGTTGTCGCTGTGACTCAATACCTGAAATCCACAACTTTGGGAGGAAAGATCTATTGTAGCTTACAGGTTCAGAAGGTCACACTCCATTCACAGGTGGGCGGCTGCAAACTAGTGGAAGCACATGGCAGGGCCAGAGCAGGGACAGAACCAGCTCCAGCCACAGAGTTCCTCACAGCATTGTGCAACCGGAAGAGACCCACTGGGCGGAAGGGCGGAATCTGCACACGCCCCTCCAGGTCAAGCCCGAGTACCCGCCCCGTACAGCCAGGCCCCACCTCCCAACCCTACACAGTATCCATAGGAACATGAGGCTTTTGGGGGACTCTCCGGATCCAAAGCACAACAGGGCAGAATAAGAGCCCCATAGATTAGGGCCCCAGAGTAACTGTGGCAGACAAGACCTATGAAGGTGCAAAAATTAGTCAAAGCTTGAAAAGAAGTGGGGTATTTACAGTCTCAAAATATGTCTTCCAAAATATTAGTTACAAAGTGAAAAACCCTAACTTCCAGTACATATCCATGACAGACACTACCTGAACTAGGTGTGTTAGCACAACCAGTAGTTAGACACTGACGCAACACAGCCATGCATCTGCTGATGGGATAAACTTTAAAAGGCCTTTATTTAAGGCAAAAAATGTGTAAGCTTAATCCAGTAAAGAGAAAAGAGTAAACCCAACTCAAACGACATTCAACAAAATAACTCTTTAAATGTGCAAAGATTACAAAAGCCAAAGATGGGGAATTGAAACAGACTGGTAGACATTAAGGAGGCAGACTAAGTATCACGTGGGAAATTAGATTTGCTCCAGAACATAAAAAGGACACTAGTGAAGAAAACAGATGAAATCTGAATAAAGTCTGTGCTTCCGTTAAGAGTATTATACTGATAATTTAGTTTTAAGAATGTTACTAAGATGTTAGTTAATATTAGAGAAAGTGAAGGTTATATAGAAACACTCTAGTAATTTTGCAACTTTACTGTAGGTCTAAGGTATTTTTTATTTTTTAAATTTCATTATTGATTTTCCCCATTTTACAAATAAATGAATAAATAAATATGTGATACATAATGTTTACAATGAACCTGAGTATTTTGTGCACATATATATCACATCGACTTTACAATACCCTACCATTTTTGGCACACACACACACACACACACACACACACACACACACACACCCCTGTCCCCTTACTTCCACTATCACAGCCATTTGGTTCAATAGAATGCCTGTGTTCTGGGTTTCTCTAATCAGAGAAACCCTGCAATATTGAACATATTTAATATTCTGCATCTGTCTCACTTCACCACTCAAACCACCATCTTTAGCTCAGCTTTTACCTCTAGAATGGGCTGCACAGGCCTAAGAACTATAACAATGAAATTTATAAGGCTAGAAAATGTGAAAAAGAGAGAGAAGTTAAATTTCAAATTACTTAGCTGCATACTTAAAAGTAAATATTTATGCATTCAAAAGACATTCAGATTATCATTAAATCAGTTTTCTTAGAATAAACTTACATCAAAATCTTAAGTGAATTGCTACGTTGGCTTGCAGCAAGGACGGGGCCCAGGAAGGACCAACCGCGCAGGTTCCCAGGGGGGTCTGGGATGCACCAAGGATGGGGCTCGACTTCAAAGACTCAGTCACACTGTCTACAGATGGGTGTCCCTCTTTAAAAAATCCACAAAATCAATGCATGTAAAGGCCCCCAGTATGAGCGACAGGGTAGAAAGAGGGGCAACGGTCAGCTAGGAAAGGGATGAACCTCTGAAAAAGGGATGGGCAGAGGCTTTTTGATTTCCCAAACCCCATAATTCTAGTGTGTTATAGAATTTGGAATTCATGCATGAAATATATATGTATATATGATTAGGCAAGAAGTTAAAATTGCAGGCATAATACAATTTTTAACTTCCTGAATCATGTACCCCTCAATGTATTGAAGTCAGAGATTAATTTGAATTTTTTGATTATTGTATACTTTTGATTTGCATGTTTTTAAGTCATTGCTGTCTTTGTATTCAACAAATTACAACTTTCAAATAATACAGCAGAATTTCAACAAAAAATAAGGAATTGCTAGATTAAATGAACTTACATCTATATCACAAGAGTAAATTACACATTACTCTAATCAGTTCAGTTCAGAATTTTTAACTTTCATAAATTAATTACTCAAAATTTACTAATTACATTTTTCCAGAATTGGATTATCATTTTATCTACCTGTCCTTCCATAAATTCATGCATACATATTTTATAAGATTTTATACAAATTCCCCATGTTGAAAATTATTAGTATGTTTTGCAAACTAATATACTATTAAAATTATTATGGTGGGAAGTTTCACAGATTTTGAGAGTAAGCTGGTATTGCTTTAGTAGGATACCAATCAAAGGATCCAAATACCAATCTTTTTTATTTTTGGTTACACTTTCGTTATGATGTTTCCTTTACTCCATGTCCTTTGGTGCTGCTTGTCTCTCTGTCTCTCTCAAAGATTCCTTCAGGGATATTCTGCAATGCAGGGCTGGGGGTCACAAATTTCTTTAGGGATTCTTGATGGTGAAAAATATTTACTTCCCCTTTAATTTTCAGGAATAATTTTGCTGGATACAATAACCTGGATTGACATTTGTTGTCCTTTAAAGCTTGAAAGATCTTGCTCCAGGCTCTCCAGGCTTTTGACGTTTGCAGTGAGAAATCTGCGGTAACTTGAATGGGTTTGTCTTGGTAGAATAATGTCTGTTTTTTTCTTGCTGCTTTTAATATTCTCTCTCTACGTTGTATTTCTGACGCTTTGGTTGTGATATGTTGTGGCGAGTCTCATTGCTCGTTGATGTTATTTGGTGCTCTATAAGCATCTTGTATCTGAAAACTAATTTCTTTTGCTAGATTTGGGAAATTTTCTTGTATGATTTCAGTGAAAAAATTCTTTATACCTTTGGTGCTGTCTTCTGCTCTTCCTCCCACACCCATAATTCTGAGATTGGTTCTCTCTGAATCATCCATCAGCTGCGATATCCAGCTACTTTGCTCATTTCTAATTTTGGAATTATGCCTAATTATGACATTTGCTTCTTCAGTCTTGTCTTTAAGGTCAGAAATTCTGTCCTTAGAATGTTTGAGTTGACATCCTCTGCTTTCAAATATATTTTTATACCCTGAATTTCAGCTAGATTTCTTTTTAAAATTTCTACTTCTCTATCATTTCCCCATTCCTTATTTATCTCAGCCAAATTTTTATTTGTGGCTTCTATATGCTCAGTAAGCGTTGTATCCATGAGGACCACTATTTGCTCAGTAAGTTCCTCTTTAAGCCTGCTGATCATTGCTTGCATTTCTTTGAGAATATCTTGTTTGAACTGGCTCTTCTACTCATTTATTTGCTTTTTGACTTCCTTCCACTATTTCAGGGCCCATGACATTAATTTCTGGGATCTCAGACATTTCTGTGGGTGTTCTATTGCCTTGTCTTTTCCCCATGTTTATGTTATTGAGGGACTTCACTCTAAAGGCCTATGCAAGAGGTTTCTTTGAATGGATTTGAGGGTGTGGAGAGGGGAGGTAAAATTCCCCTGAGTTCTGTGCTGGAAATAGACAGTGAGGGCAGACTTAACAGTCTTCTAGTCCAGTGGCCTCTGAGGCACTTTTTCACCCGCAACCCCTCACAGCAAAGCTCTCCTGCCTGTCCTGGCTTCCCTCTCCTGAGGGCAGGGCTCTCCATTCTCAGTGGCCTTTCCTTCTCTGCAACAAATAATACAGCTGTATTATTTGTTTCTTCCTAGGCACTGTTTAAGAGTGACCCCCAAACACCATGATATGCTCTTCTGAGCTTTCTTTTACTCTAATCAGTTCAGTCTTGGGCTCTTAAAAAAAAATGGCTCCTGCTTACATCACTGCCTATTATGGCTGCCTAGAACTGCTTCTGATCTAGACTCCAGGAGGCCTTTTCTAGGGGAAGCTTACATTGCATTTGCAGTATACACTACCTGCAGGCTCTTCTTCTGGAGGCTGGGGCTGTCAGCTACTGTCAATGACCCCTTCCTCCAGGATCCATGCTTACCTCAGTCAGAGATTTCGGGCTCTGGGCTTTCCTCTGTCTGTGAGTGCCAGCAGCTCAGGGCTGTGCTTAATCGGCTGCTGTTTTTCTCCACTTCTGATATGCCTCAGGAATTTCTGATCTTCCTGTGGCCTCCTTTAGTTGTTGGGGGCACTCCTTCCTCCCCTACTTCTGTCAGAGGTTCCAGGATCTGGGCAGGCTTTCCTCCAGCTGTGAATGATGGTGGCTCCCAGCTGTTCACAGTTAGCCTGTGTCTGTTTCCTGGGCTTCTTTATACCTCTGCTTCCAATGTGTTTTGGGGGTATCTGACCTTTCCATGGACTCCTTTCAATTGTTGGGGTGCTCCTCCTGTCCTAGCCACATTGTACAGGCAGTTTTTGACTATATTTTCAACTCTTTAATTGGGTCCATGAGGAGATATTGTGCAGCTTTGTTACTCAGCTACCATTTGACTGAAAGTCTCCTAAGTTATTTTTTAAAGTTTTAGAATTTCCTTTACAAGAGATTTAACAATTTAAATATATATTATAGTGTCATATGTAGAAATAAAAAGTAATTCAAAATAGCACAGAGGCTAAGGCACAGCACAGAAGTGAGTGCTTTCCTGGCACATGTGAGACTCTGAAAATTAAAAAAAATGTAGAATGAATAAGAGAAAGTAAATGGAATTATTCTAAGATACTTAGATTATAAACAAAGTGGTAAATTTACTGAAGGAAGACTAAAGTTAAAGATATATAGTTTAAAACTTAAAGCAACTACTAAAAATGACACAGCACAATAAAAATATTATCTAATATCTCCTTAAGAGAAGGAAAGTGGCATCATTAACAACTCAATTATTCCAAAAAGGGCAGGAGGGAAGTGTTTTTAAAATGGTACAAAGACAGCAAAAAGAAATAGCAAGATGGTAGACTTAACCCCACCCACATTAGTAATCACATTTAATGTAATTCTAAACAGTCCAATAAAAGGCAGAGACTTCACATACATAAAACAACCAAAGCCATACAACCTCTATAAAAACTCCACTTTAAAATAGGATGCATACATATTAAATGTAAAACTCCATAAAAAAGATAAACTCTAACCATAAGAGACCTGAAGTAGATTCATTTGAAAATGACAAGGTAAACTTAGGAAATGAATTACGATCAGATAAAGAAGTATATGTTACAATGATAAATGGGTCAGTTCATTAAAAAAATAAGATCCCAAATATGGATGCACTGGAAACAGAATTTCAAAATATACAAAAATTAAAAACACATGAATGTAATGAAAATAAAAGCACATCATATTTTTAAATTGTGTACTGGTGCTAAAGTTATGTTCAGAAAGAAACTTGTTGTTTTAAGTGCTTATGTGAGAAAAGAAAGAGTGGTCTAAAGATTGAGATCTTTTCTTTAGGAAGTTAGAAGAACAAGAGCAAAGTAAACACAAAATAATAAAAAAAGAAAATACTGTGCAGAGATCCACACTAGAAAAACACACATAGGAAAACTAATGAAAACAAAAGCAGATAATCTTATATAAAAAATCTGTTTAGACTGGTTTGATCTTCAAAAGAAAATAGAAACAATAAAAACTACCTGTACCAGAAATAACACAGAGACTGTCACTACAGGTCCTATGGGTATTAACACGATAGTAAGAAAATATAACAAATAACTTTGGGCCAGTAATTTTGACAATCCAAAAGGAACGAAGTACCTTGAAAGACATTGTCAGAACTGACTCAAAAAGCAGATAATCCCAAAAGCTATATATCTTTTCTAATATTGTTTTTAAATAGCATGCAGCAAAATGTACTCTTTTGGTGTATAGTTATAATAATTATGGCCTTTAAGAACATTGATCTCATAAATACATATATTCCCAATATTTCAGGCTCAGAGACTTTACTGGTAAATTCCAATAAATACTTCTTCAGTAAAACAATATCAATCCTGAGTTTTCATAAAATAAGGGAGAGACAAATTCTAACTAATTCTTCAAACCATTACCCTGACACATGCAGAAAGTACTGAAGAAGACTTAACAATATAAGACAACTATAAATTGCAAAACATTACTAAAAGTGGTTAAATAAAAGTTAAATAAATAAAAATATCACATACATGAATTGGAAACCTTATTATTAAGGTGGCAACAATTTCCAAAGTGACATACAGATTCTATGCGGTCTTCTTTAATATTTCAGGTGCCCTTTTACATAAATTGACAAACTAATCCTAAAATTCATATGAAAATACGAAGAACTGAAAATAGTCAAAATAATCTGGAAACAAAATAACAAAGCTGGAAGACTTTCATATTTTCTAAAATATTAAACTGAAAAGTTACTCAAAAAGAAGTAGAAAAAAAACAAGAGATCTATACTTTGTCTAATTTTCTTTTTAACTAGAAAAAAATGTACTCTCTTGGCATATAGCAATAACATTTTATAGTTATAAAATTCATATTTCCTATAATTATCAAAGTGTAATACTAACAAGGGAATAGAATCAACAGTCCATAAAATATATATTACATTGATGGCTGTGTTGGTTTAAATATATATAAAAATAATGTCTTCCAAAGTTCATGTTTTGGAAGCTTGGTCCCAAGGGTGGTAAGGTGGGAAGTGATGGGGCCTTACAAGTTAGCAGCACCTAGTGGGAGATCCTTAGGTTAATTGGCAGAGTGCCACTGGAGGACACCGAAGGACTCCAGCCTCGGGCTTCCCGTTTCACATGTGATCTATCCTTCACCCATGCGTCCCAACCATAATAGGAAGGCCTTTACCATAGCTGAGCTGGTGCCAATGACATCACCTTGAACCTCCACAACTGTCAGTTCAATGAGTCTTTTGTTTATAAAGTCAGTCTGCTTTCATAAACGTCCAGCTAGATTAAGGGTAAGAGAGACTCCTAAATTAAAAAAAAAGAATTAAAACTGGAAAAATTACAATGAACACCTCAGAAATAAAAGAGGAGAATAAGAGGCTGTTATTAATAATTAGATGCCAACAAATTAGACAACCTAGAGGAAACTGATAAATCCTGAGAGAAATACAACCCATTGATTTCGGGGAAAAAAAATGAAAAGCATGAACAGACCAATAACAAAGAGATTGATGTAGTAACTAAAAATCTTCTCATAATGACCAGCCCAGAATCTTATGATTTCAGTTGAATTCCACCAAATAATCAAAAAGGAATTTAAACAAATCTCTATAACACACTTCCAAAAATATAGAATTAAATGAAATACTTCTGAAAACAATTTCTCTCTCTCTCATATATATTTAATTTCACAATGATTACATTGAAATTGAGTATTTTGTGCGTGTATTTATTGTGTCAACATTACAATTCCTCCCCTCTTTAGACCCTACCAAACCATCTTCATCCCCCTAATTTCCCTATTACCCCCATATCACTCCCATTTGGTTCCAAAATGCCTGTATTCTGGGCTTCTCATATTAGAGAAACCATACGATATTTAACCTTCTGAGTGTGGCTGACTTCACTAAGCATGGTGGTCTTAAATTTCATCCATTTACAGATAAAAGCCTCACATCTACATCTGTCTGTATGGAAGATTAGTACTCCATTGTGTATATATATCACAATTTTTTTAATCCACTGGTTTGTTGGTGAGTATTTCGGCATCTGACATGGTTTAGCTATTGTGAGTTGTGCTGCTATGAGCATGGGTATATATGTATCTATGTTATATGTTACTTTTAACTCTTAGAAATATAACCCTACCAGCTGGGGCCACAGAGCAAGACCCTGTCTCAAAGAGAGTGACAGAGACGGGGGGGGGGGGGGGGGGGGGGGGTGAAGCTCAGAAGAGGTTTTGCAGGATTATTTACTTTCATCCTTTTGAGAAATTTCCTTACCACCCGTACCAGCTTCCATAGTGGTGGTACCAGTTTATAGCCCCACTAGCAATGTAAAAGGGTTCCTCTTTCCCCACAACCCTACCAGCATCCAGGGCTGTTCGAGTTCTTGATATACGCCATTCCTACTGGGTTAAGATGATACCTTAGTGATGTTTTGATTGTATTTCTCTAATGGCTAAGGATGTTGAACTTCTTTTCATGTATTTACTGGCCTTCTGAATTTCTTCATCTGTGAACTGCCTACTCATTTCAGTCGCCCATTTTTAATTGGATCTTTGATTTTAACAGATCTATTTTTCTTCAGTTCCTTGTATATTCTAATTATTAGCCTCCTGTCCAAGATGTAGGAGGTAAAAAAAAAAAATTCCCATTCTGTCAGATCTCTCTTCACTTTGTTGATAGTTTCCTTCTCCATACAAAAGCTTTTTAATTTTATATAAACCTGTATGTTGATCTGGAGGATTTTTTTTTTACATCAAGTGTCCTATTAAGGAAGTCCTTGGGGCTGGAGGAATAGCACAGTAGTAGCACAGTGGTTAAAGCACTTGCCTAAAAGTGCAAGGCCCTGGGTTTGATTTTCCAGTGCCACATAAGCTGGGCATGGCAGTGCACACCTGTAATTCCAGCACTTGGGAGGCTGAAGCAGGAGAATCACTTTGTGTCCAAGGCCAGCCTGGGCTACATATTGAGTTCAGGACAAGCCTGGACTACAGAGAACTTACAAAAAAAAAAAAAAAAAAAAAACTCCTTGCCCACATCTGCATCTTTTATAGACTATTTTGTCTTCCAGTGGGATCAGTGTCTCCATTTTAAAATCTAGGTCTTTGATTTACTTTGATTTGATTTTGGTGTCTGGTAATAGGTGTGTGTCTAGATTCATTCCTTCTGCACATGGATAAAACATTCTCCCAGCACCAATATTGAAAAAGCTATCCTTTTTTTTTTACAGTGTGTATTTCTGACCTCTTCATCAAAACTAGGTACTTGAGCTTGTCTCTACATCCTCAGTTCTGTTCCATTGCTCAGTCTGTTTGTTTTTGTGCCAGTACCATGCAACTTTTATCGCTATTGCTTTGTAATATGACTTGATGTCTGGAATCACAGTGCCACCTGCTTTTGTCTTGTTACTGGGGATTGCTTAATCCATTCTTTGTCTCTTCTGGTTTCATATAAATTTAAGGATTGTTTTTTAAAGTTCTATGAAAGAAGTTGTTGGCATTTTGCTAGAAAATACATTGGACATTGAATCTGTATATCATTTTTGGCAGTATAGCCATTTTTAATTTATTAATTCTGCTTATTCGGAAACGGGGTGTCTTTCCATTTTCTGTCTTATTCAATTTTTCTTCAGCATAGTTTTTATTGTAGAAGTCCTTCACTTCTTTCGTGTACTCCTACATATTTAATTTTTTGAGGAGCAATTGAGAATGGGATTGCTATTCTCACTTCTTCATGAGCTCGTTATTAATGTAGAGGAAAGATACTGATTTTTTTGTTAATTTTGTTATCTGTAATTTCACTTAACTTGTCAATTAGCTATAAGAGTTTCATGGAGCTTTTGGGATCTTTTCTGTAGATAATCATGTCATCTGCAAATAATGATAGTTTGACTTCTTTCTAATACACAGTCCCTTTATTTCATTCTCTTGCCTGATTGCTCTGGCTAGGGTTTCAAGAACTATGTTGGACAGAAATGGTTGAAGTGAACAGCCTTGTTTTGCTCCAGATTGAAGGAGAAAGTCCTTACACTTTTCTCTATTTACTATAATGTTTGCAGCAGGTTTGGCACATATGGCTTTTATCAATTTGAGGTAAGGTCTCTCTATACCTATTTCCTCAGGATTTTTAAAAATTATGAACAGACGCTGGATTTTGCTGATGGCCTTTTCTGCATCAATTGAAATGATCATATGGTCTTTTTTCTTGCATTTTTCTCAAGTGATGTATTACATTCATTGATTTAGCTCTGTTAAACCAACCTTGCATCCCAGGAATAAAGCCAAATTGATCATGTATGATCATGTTAACTTGCTGGATTCTCTTTGCCATTATCTTATTGAGAATTTTTGTGTCTATTTTCATTAAAGAGATTGCTCTATAATTTTCTTTTCTGGTTAAGTCTTTATCTGGGTTTGGTATCAGTGTAATGCTAGGTTCCAAATATAAATTCGGCAATGTTCCTTCTCTTTCAACTTCATAAAGCACTTTACAAAGCATTGTTGTTAGTTCCTTTTTGAGGTACTAATGAAATCCTGCTGTAAAACTATCTGATGTTGGACTTTTCTTTGTGAGTAGAGACTTTATTGCTGTCTCAGTTTCCATGTTATGGGTCTATTTAGAGTTTTTATATCTTCCTGACTCAGTTTTGGTATGTTTTGTGTGTCTAGAAATTTATCCATTCACTCTAAGTTCTTCAATTTGTTGGAGTGTGTTTAAAATAGTTCCTAATAATTCTCTGAAATTCAGCAGTATCTGTTGTGTTTGCATCCTTTTCCTCTCTAATTGCATTAATATGGGTTTTTCCCCCTTATTTGGTTAGTGTAGCTACAGATTTATCAATCTGGTTCATTTTATCAAAGAACCAGCTCTTTGATACATGGATTTTTTTTTAGTTTCAATTTTGTTGATTTCTGCCCTAATCTTTATAATTTCTTTCAGTATTTTCTGACTTAGATTGTTCTTGATCCTCTACAACCTTGAGGTGTATCATTAACTTATTTGGAATTACTCTATTTGTTGATATGTGCACGCATAACTATTAACTTCCCTCTTAGGATTCTTTTTGAGTCCCATATGTTCTGATATGATGTGTTTCCTTCATCATTTAACACTAGGAAACTTTTTATTTCTTCCCTGACTTCTTCTCTGACCCATTGTTTGTTCTGTAGTAAGTTATTTAGTCTTTAGATATTTGTATAGTTTCTGTACTTTCTTTTGCTGTTGATTTCCAGTTTTATTCTACTATGATATGAAAGTAAGCAGGGAATTATTTCAACTCCTTTGTACTTAAACATGTCTTATGGCCTATAATATAGTCAATTTGGAAATTTTCCACATGCTGCTGAGAAAAAAGTACATTCTGTTGATGTGGTGTGGAAAAATCTGTAGATATCCATTAAGTATAATTTTTCACAGCATGGTTTAACTGTAATATTTGTTAAGATTCTATCAGTAATAGTAGAGCATTGAAGTCCCCTCCTATAGCTTTATAGGGCCTACATGGCTTTTCAAGTGCAATAATTTTTGTTTTACATAGTTGGGTGCCCCAAGGTTGAGCACATGTATATCAATAATTGGGACTTCTTCCTGTTGAATTTTTCCCCAAACCAGTATATAGTGTCCATTTTTGTCTTATCTGATCTGTTTTAGTTTGAAATTTTCTGTGTCTAAGAATAGTAAAGCTGCCCCTGCTTGTTTTCTGGGTTTGCTTGCAGAGTATTGATTTCTATCCTTTTATTTTCAGTCTATATGTTTCCTTATGGGTAAAGTGTTGTCTCTTGCAAGCAGCCAATTGTGGGGTTTTCTTTTTTGATGCAATCAACCAGTTTGTGTCTTTTGATTGGTGAATTAAGACCACTAACATTCAGCATGACTACAGTGGTGTATTTGCTACATCCTGCCATCATTAGGATGCTTCAGTGTTAATTGCTTGATTTACACTTTTGTCAGTTCATTCTCCTCTTTCAGTTATTTACTTTTCATTGGGGTCTTTGATGCTATTAGTCTCCCTTCTTTTAAGATTCCTTTAAATATTTTCTGCAAAGCTGGTCTAGTGGACGTGAGTTTCTTTAGGTTTTATCATGAAAATTTTTAACTTTTCATTCTAGTTTGAAAGATAGTTTTGCTGGATATAACAGTCCAGATTGGCATTTATGTTCTCTTAGCACTTGGATGATATCACTCCATGATCTCCTGGCCTGTAGGGTTTGTGTTGAGAACTCTCCTATTATCCTGATTGGTTTGTCTTTTTAAGTTATTTTCTGTTTTTCTCTTACAACTTTTAATATTCTGTCTTCACATTGAGTCTCTAGGATTTTAATTATGATGCATTATGGGGATATTCTCTTTTGCTCAAGGTTATTTGGAGTTCTGTATTCCTGCAGAAGCACAAGGTTCATTTCTTTCCCTAGATTTAGGAAATTTTCTTCTTCCATAATTTCATTGAACATGTCCTTTAAGCTTTTTGTTCGGTCCTCCATTTTCTCCTGCACTCCCATAATTCTGAGGTTGTTTCTCAGTGAGTCATCCACCAGGTCCTGCAATTGGTCTCTTTGTATTTTTGTTTTGTGGTCCTCATTGACCATATGATCCAGTGTATCTACCTCATCTTCAAGGTCTAATAATCTATCCTTGAAGTGTTCAAGCTGGGTTCTGTTTTTCCCCCCAGTGGGTTTTTCATGTCTTGGAATTTAGCTTTCATTCTACCTATGTCTCTACTTAATTGTTCCTAACTTCTTATACTGCCTTCTTTATTTTTGTTTCTTCTTTATAATCATTTAGCTTATTATTCACGGTTGTTGTTTGATTATGTCCTATTGGAGCTCCTTGTGCATCTCTATTACATCTTACGTGGGCTTTTTGGCTGTTAGGTTCACTACATCAGGTCCCTGGTACCAGTTTCTGGGAAGTCAGGCCTTTGTGTAGGTGCCTCATTTCCCCATGGTTCTACTGCATTGGGTTATAGCTTAGTTAAGTCAATAGACTGTCTCTATTCTGTATATTCTTTTATTAGACTATTTCTGTCCTCAGAGTTTCCTTGAGTTTATTCATCTTGTAGAATTTATGACTCTTTTCAATTTATTCAGCTATTAATTTTCAAGGTATTCTCAACGTATATACTCTGAATATATCTCACTAAACTTAATATTAACTTATCAAAATATTCTATTAGTATCAGTGGTTTAGTTACTTTTTCATTACGGTGACTAACCAGGGGAGGAAAAGTTTATTTTAGCTCACAGTTTCAGAAGATAACCATCTAACTCTTGGGTGGCCAGCAACAGTGGAAGCACATGGAGGAGGTGGAGACAGCAACTCAAGGCATTGCAAATAAGAAGCCAAGTCTACGAGGAAGGGAGGAAACGGCATTCATCTCCCCGGCCCTGCCCCAGTGATCCACCCATTCAAAATCAGCCTCAGTGCCCCACCCCTTTTGGGCGTAAGTCCTAATCCACCACATGCCTATAATCTATAACCTGTCACAACCTGTCTTCCACCACACAACCATAATCCACCCCTCCAGGCCAGCCCTCTATCTCCTTACAGCACACGGTGCCTTAGATAATCTGTAATATCCAAATGCATGAGACTTTTGGGGGACATTCCCAATTCAAATCACAATAATCAGTATTATATCACAATCATTAAAATAATAGAACTTTATATTGCTTATCTAGGCTAAACCAAACCACCAGAAGTTGTCTTCCCTTATTAGGCTCCATCCACTACACCCTCTTTAACAAAGTGACAGATATTAGTATCTATGTTTATATTTGCTACTTACTAGATATTCATTTATGCTATCCAGATAGATATATGCACCCAATCCCCTTTAAACATTATAGATTTGATCTATTCTGCTAATGGAAATTTCTATGCAAATTGCTTGGTAACCTATTAGAAAAAATTGGTACATGGTATCACTATATTATTGATGAGAATACAGAGAAATATCTATGTTACTGATCTATTTCTAGCCACATGGATGTGTGTTACTGATACTTAACACTTCTATTAATAATCAAAATCAGAATAGAGAGAGCAGACTAAGACTAAGAGTTAGCTTTACAATAAAAAGTAGAAAGGTATTTATATGGTAGGGAAGAGGCTAAAGGAACTCTTACCTCAGTCGGAGGATAAAAGATAAGGAAAAACGCTGTAAACCAGAGTCAGATGAATTAGGGAGAGTTATGAGTGAAGTGGAGAGAGTGTGGCTTTATTATCTACAGAAAGATTTATTTTTAAAAGAGGACACAGAGAGTTAATCAAGAGAGGGAGAAATTCAGTAACTAACAACAGAAACAGAAAGGAAGAAGAGGAAAAGGAATCAAAAGCAGAAGAAAAATTAATTGCAGGAAAAAATAAAAAACTAAACCCCTCCCCCTAAAAAGAACGATTATCCCCTTATGTCATTTGGATATATTCACTTCCAGTGCCCCAGAGTTTGACTTGGATTACGGTCAAGCTAGTGGACCTGGAGGTTTCCCATTTGGCTGTGCAGGTGCCCTGCTCCCAGCCAGTCCCAGTGATGCCCAGGGAGTATAGGTGAATCAATTCTCTTCCCTAAACTCACCAGGAGACAGGGGCTGAGACTGTGATTCCTGCACCTTAGCTCCTCCACTACAATTCTCTGGCCAGTCATCGGTTCACACGTAGTCCCCAATCACCAAGCCCCTGCAGATAAAGGCTCTCTTCACTTATACTCCACAGATTGGATAATCCAACATTCCAGCCTGCCATTGCCAAGGGATGGTATTTGGGCACAGAGCCCCCCATAATCACTAGATCTCTTTAGGCCACTGACAAGCTTGTAATCCACACAGATACTTGCTGCCTCTCCCATCTTCGAGAAGATCCTACCCTCCTGTGCTATGTCAGACCTGTCTATTGGATCCCAGATTCTCTCTACGTCTTTCTCAGGAAGCCTGATTTCATATGCTCGTGATACTAAGAGCCCTCACCACCAACCAAGGTCCAGCAAATCTTTTGCCTTTCTAGGTTAGGGTGCAAGAGAAGTTCCCCTGTTAAATCTGTTTTCCAGTTTGATCATGTACAGCCACTTATGAAATGGCATCTAACCATCACCATCTTGGCTTTTTCCTTCCTGAACACAATTTATGAAGCCAGTATCATCTTGATGCCAAACTCAAATAAAGACACCACAAAGAAAGAAAGCTATAGTTCAAAATCTTTGATGAATATAGATGCAAAAGGCCTCGAAAAATCTAACAAACATCAAAAAAGACTACACATGACCAAGTAGGATTTATCCCTGGAATGCCCTAGAATGCAAGGCTGGTTTAACGTACACCAACAAATCAATGTGATACATCATATTAACAAACCAAATGACAAAAAATACATAATCATCTCAACTGATGCTGAAAAAGCAATTGGTACAGTTCAGACACTTCTCTTGATAAAAACGCAACAATTTAGGTATGATAAGAAACTTCCTAAACATAGAAATCTCACAGCTAAGACCATGAAAAAAAAAAATAATGAAAACCTGAAAACTTTAAGATCTGGTACAAGATAAGGATGACCACTCTTGCCTCTCTTATTCAACATAAAGTTGGAAGTATTAGAAAGAACAATTAGGCAAGAAAAAGTATACAAATTGGAAATAAAATTATTTTTAGTTATAGGTAATAAGTCTATATGGATGTAATCCCAAGGACCCCATAAAAAATAAATTCAGTAGTTGTGCAACTAAAAACCAACATACAAAAATAGGTTGCATTTTGTACAACAATAACAACCTATGCAAAATAAAATATCTCATTTATAATAGCACCAAACATATACTGGGGAATAAATTTAATCAAGGAGGTGAAATAGCTGTACACTAAAAACTATAAACCCTTGATGAAAGAAAGTGAAAAATACATATGAGTGGAATGATATACTGGGTTCACAAACTAGAAGAAAATCATTTAAATGTTCACACTGCTTAAAGCAAGAAATAGATTCAGCGCAGTCACTCTCAAAATCCCATTGGCATTCTTTACAGAAATAGAAAAAAATAATTCTAAAATTGCTATGGAGCAACAAAAGATTCTAGCCAAAACACCCAAAGCAATTTTAAGAAACAAAAAGTGGAAGGCATCACAGTTTCTGATTTCAAATGTCATTACAAAGCTAGTCGTCAAATAGTACAGCACTGGCATATAAAGTAGACACATAGATGAATGAGACAAAAATAGTTTAGAAGTAAACCCAAACACTTGTTCAAATAATTTTTGACAAAGGTACCAAGAAGACACAATAGAGAAAGGATTGTCTCCATAAATGGCACTTGAGGAACTAGATATCCACATGTAGAAGAAATAATGAAACTGTACCTTAGTGTCCACCGTGCATAAAAATCAACTCAAAATAGACGAAACATCTGAACACAACACCTGAGCCACAAAACTCCTAGAAGCAAACATAGGAGAAAAACTTGGCATCGGACTTACTAGTGATTTCTTAGATATTACACCTAAAATTAAGCTATAAAAGCAAAATTAAATTATTGGCACGTTAAACTAAAATTCTTCATAGCAAGGGAACCAGTTAACAACATGAAAGGCAGCGTATGGATTAGAAGAAAATTTTTATAAAATATTTATCTGATAGGGATTTAATATCCAAAAGAACTCACATGAGTAAGCAGCAGAAAAACAACCCCAATTAATAATTGGGCAAAAGACAAATTTTTCCAAGAAAACACAAAAATGGTCAAAAGGTACACTATAAAGGTCAACATTATACTCATCATAGAAATGCAAATCAAAACCACAATGAGACATCACCTCATACCTGTAAAATGGCTATGACGTTTAAAAGACTGATGCCACCATTATGGTAAACAGTAAGTAGGTTCCTAAATAAATTAAAAATATCACCATATACAACCACCTACTCCTCATCTGGGCATATGCCCAAGGAAATGAAATCAACATATTGGAAAGATATCTGCATTCTCATGTTCACTGCACCAGTGTCCACAATAGCTAATTCATGGAAACAATCAAGACCCATTGACAATCAAATGTATAGAGAAGCTTTGATATGTGTATATGTTGTGTATGCATATGTGTGTGCATGCGTGTACATGTTTATAGTATATTAGTCAGCCATCACAAAGAAGAGGATACTACCATTTACTACAGTTTGGATGAACCTGAAAATATGCGTAAAGTGAAACAAGTCAGAAACAGAAAAACATTGCATGACCTCATTTCTTTTTAATACAGAAAAATATACTTCATTATTTTATCTTATATAACAGATATTTTAATGCCTTGACTATAAAAACTATTTCAGGGACTTCTGGTCAAGATGGCATCTAAGTAACAGCACTGTACAATGTCTCCTCATTGACTCACTTAAAAAGGTGAGAATTGAGTTAGAAAAAGTGTGTTCAGTGTAGCTAGGAAAGAAAGGAGCACCCCCAACAACTGAAAGGAGGCCAGGGGAAGGTCAGAAATTCTTAAGGTTCATCGAAAGCAGAGGGAAAAAAAATCCCAGCAGCCCAGGAAGCCACCTCAGCTGGCTGCAAACGGCTGGAGCCACAGGCAGCTGCGGATGGAGGAAAGCTCGCGTGGGCCTGGGACATCTGACAGAGCTGGGAGAGAGCACCGAGCACCCCAACAATAGACAAGAGTCTGCGGGTGGATCAGAAATCCTGAAGTCACATCGGGAGAGGTGGAAAAAAGCAGCCGACTCAGCGCAGCCCCAAGCTGCCGGCATCCACAGACCAAAGGAAGGGCCAGAGCCAGAACCTCAGCCGGAGTTCAGCACGGATCCGGAGAAGTGGGAATTGTCAGCAGCTGGCAGCCCCGGCCTCTGAAACACCAACCCACGGGTGTGTGTACTACAAACACAATGTGCTCTCCCCCTAGAAAAGGCCCCTGGATCCCAAATCAGAAACAGGGCTCGGCAGGCTTCACAGGCAGTGAAGTCAGCAGGAGACATTTTAAATCGAAGGAAAAAGGAAACCCAGGACTGAACCCTTTAGAGGAAAAGAAAGCTCAGAAGAGCACATCAGGGCGTTGGGGTCATCCTTAAACAGTGCCTAGGAAGAAACTGGCTCAAGGGGCAGAGAGGAGAAAAGAGAGGGAAAAGGTTGCTGATCCTCTGAACGGCTGAGGGGCACCTCTGCTCCGAGGGTGGAGAGCCCCACTCTGGGGGAGGGAAGCCAGGACAGACAGAGAGCTTTGCTGAGTGGACCGTGGGGAATAAGACACCTCAAAAGGGGGATCATCGCCCCGTTCCTCTGGCATGCACCAGAGGCTTCCGGTTCACCATTGTCCTGCACGCCAGGGACATCTAGGACCAGAAAGTCAATTGCCCGTCCATCCCATGAGCCAGAGGCTTCCAGAGGCTTCCAGGAAATTACATCACCCTGCCAATCCTGAGCCCCAGAGGCTTCCAGAGGCATCTAGGACCGGGAATTCCATCACCCTGTCTGTCCCTTGAGCCAGAGGATTCCAGAGACATCTAGGACTGGGCCTTCACCAAACCCTTCTTTCCTGCACACCAGAGACAGCCAGAGACAGCAGAACCATGGGGAAACATGGTAACAAATCTCCTACAAAAGACCTGACACCCCAGAAGAGGATACCAGGGATACTGAAATTGCAGAATCCAAAGATGAAAATGGCAAAAATGATGGTAACTTCTGGGCCCAGATATGCAGTGAATTAAAGCGGGAATTAAAGCAGGAAATAAAACAGACAG
>PVKB01008096.1:0-21784 GCA_004027205.1 Ctenodactylus gundi | reverse complement strand
CCCCATCTCGCTGGTGTCTGCTCAGCCCCGTGGCTGTGTATCTCTTTCCTCTCCCGGTCTCTCATCCCTCTCTCCTCTGCTCTTACTCTTTTTCTGTCTCCTCATCTCTTCCCCGACATGACATCGCTCTCACCGTCTTCTCTCTCTCTCCTTTGATTTCCAGAGCCACAAAAAGCCCACATTCCAGACCCATCCAGACTGCAAACCGCACCCCAGAATGTACTTAATGCCCCCGAACTGATTCAGATGGAGGGTTGTGTGTTCTGTGCGTTTACCACAACATTAAAATTCTTTTAAAAATAGATTTGAAGTCCCATTCTTACTCTAAATCTAAAAATAAAAAGGCATTTTTAAAACTAAAATAAAACAAAAAAATGCAGACTCACCACCCAGATGATTTCATCTCTGGCTGTGTGACTTTGGGGAAGTCATTTAGCCTCTCTGAGCCACAGGTGCACCTGTAAGCAGGTCTCAGCGATGGTGGGAGGAGCTGGTGCTGTACGGGGCAGCCCAACAGGCCCTCTCTGCCCCCTGAGCCCTCTGTCCTGGTCAGCACAGGGGTCCGGGTAAATCAAGGGAACAAGCCAGGCCCGGTGGTTACAGGCCTATTATCCCAGCACTCTGGGAGTCTGAAGCAGGACTGTCGTAAGCTTAAGCCCAGCCTGGGCCTCAGTGACACTGTCTCAGAATCAAAAATAAAATGTGGGCTGGGGCTGTAGCTCAATATGAAGGCCCTGGGTTCAATTCCTAGTACCACAAAAATAAATAGATTAATTAATTAAAGGCTGGAGGAATGGCACAGAGGTTAAAGCACTTGTCTAGCAAGTACACAGCCCTGAGCTGATTCCCCGGCATCACATAGGCTGGCTGTGGTGGCACACGCCTGTAATCACAGCACTTGGGAGGCTGAGCCTGAGTCCAAGGCCGGCCTAGGCTCCATAGTGAGCTCAGGACCAGCCTGGGCTACAGAGTGAGACCCTGTCCCCCCAAAATTAATTAAACCAAGCAAGGGGACAGTGTGCCTACTGAGCCCTCACAGATGGTCAGGAGTAGGGATCCTGTGGTCACTGGTGATAACAGCATGGCTCTTGCTGTCTGCCATAGGCACGTGGGGCCTGCCAGGCCTAACGACGGGGCACCCCTTGCTCAGAGCCCGTGGAAACAGAGGAGGATAGCTATGCAGACAGTCGGCACTGCAGCTCCTGCCAGGACAGGACAGGCACCTATGCTGCTTGGCCACCGTGCTGGGAAAGTGCTCAGCCCGGCTCAGGGAGCCCAGAGCCCTCTCATCCCGGCTGGTGACCCTGAGCAGGTGTTTGGCTCCCTGGGTGATGATGGCATCCCTCTGTCCAGCTGTAAGGGTTGCTAATTCTCATCAGATGGATGGCCCTGTGAGGGGGCTTCTGGGCTGTGGGCCGGTGGGCATTGGCCCTAGAGCTCGGGCTCTGACTGACTTATGGGCAGACATGCCCACGGCCGAAGCAGACTCTGCCCCCTGGTGGCTGACTAGAGCACTCATGGGCTTTCTGTCTCTGACAAAATACCCGACACTCACAATTTTTGAAGAAAGCTTTATTGGCTCGTGGTTTCAGGCTGTGGTGAGCTGACTCTGCTGCTGCGGGCCTGTAGCATGAGATACCATGGCAGAAGAAGGAGGTTCACCTCAAGGTGTGGTGGCGAGAGAGACAGACAGACACCAGGAACAAGATAGACATTTTTTGGCTTGAGCCCAGCACCTTCTCATTGAGCTACATCCCCAGCTCTGTTTTATTTTGAGACAAGTTCTTACTAAGTTGTGTTTCTTTTGTTTTGTTTTTGAGTCAGGGTCTTGCTGTGTAGCCCAGGCTGGTCCTGAACTCAATCCCAGGCTAGCCGTGGACTCATCACAGTCCTCCTGCCTCCTGAGTACTGAGATTACAGGTGTGCAGCACTGTGCCCAACTTTGTATGGTAGTGGGGAATTGAACCCAGGTCTTTGTACTTGCTAGACAAGTGCTTTAACTGCTGTGCCATTCTTCCAGCCGCTACTAAGTTGTTAAATTGTCAATGCAGAGCTTTAAATTGTGATCCTGCTGCCTCAGCCTCCCAGGGGGACAGGAATTACAGATATACACCACTACACCCATCTCAGGATGCATCCTCTATAGTCTCTCTCCCAGGGATCTTTTCCTCCCAATGGGCCCTTCCCGTTCATGAACCCCACCGATGAGGTTAGCACCACCATGACCCAGTCACCCCTCTGAACACCGCGCACTCAGTATACAGTCTATGGGAACCTTCATGCTACGTCATGCTGCTCAGCCACGCCCCCTTGGGTCCTTGGCTGTGGGGTGTGGCTTCCCCCCCTGCCCTCAGGGTTCTCAGGGCACGCGTGACCCCCTACACACACACAGCAGTGGAGGAGAGGTACAGAGTGACTTCGGGAGGGTGTTCAGAGAGGCATCATGGGTTAAAACGGGTCCCTACGCAAGCCAAGGACCAGTGCTGGCCGCGGCCTTGGAAGGGCTGGGCTCCGGGAAGCTCCTCCTCCTGTCATTACTGCCCTTAGGTGCGGACACCCGCTGCTGGTCGGATGGGAGGCGGAGCTTGCAGGGGGCGGAGCTCACAGGAGGCGGATCTCACAGGGGCAGAGCTCGCTCACCTGGTTCTGGGGAGAGTGGTCTTCAACTACAGGGGTCTCTCGTGTCATAAAGGTTGGGGACACAGCAACGTGTCTTTTATGATGGCCTCGGCAAGGCACCAGAGAGCTGGCCTCCAGCCTGCTGACAGCTTGCTGGAGCCTTAGTTACTCTCCTGGAGCCTCAGTTTCTCCTAACATAAAAAGAAGGGGCCAAATGAGATCCAGACCATTGATCTGAGTAACTCTGGGCCAGCTTTGGCCTGTCCCTTGGCACAGTAATTACATGAATGACGTAGAACTTACCCTATGCCATTCACTGTGATGAGGGAATAAAGGCTCAGAGAGGCCAAGTAACTTAGTGAAGGTCACACAGCAGAGAGAGAGGATGAGGCCAGGATTTAAATCTGGTCAACAATGTAGCCATAGGCAGCATACCAGTGCCACCATGTGTGTAGTCCTGCTCTCCAGGGGCTAGATGGCCCACGTGCAACCAGAGGCCTAGCCAGGACTTCCCGTGAGGAGGGGAGGACCAGCAGTCAAAGAGGATTCCTGGAAGAAGACGCCTCAGACCTCTCACAAATTGCAGAGAGGAGCTCGGGATGGGTACAGTCTTTCCAATCACAGAGAGCACCGACCGGGACAGCTCAGCAGAAGGCTGACCTCTCACAGCCCGGGTGACTCGGTGATCCAGGGAGCCCAGGGCCCTGCACGAAGCCCCAGAGAGGGCAGGGCCCCAGCAGGAGGGACACACTGGGCTCCCGCCCCACAGGGCCCAAGGATGGCCACATACCAGGCATGACTGAAATGTACAGTTAATTTAGGAGTTTTATTACAGGTTTTTGTTTTAGTTAGGATTTTTATTTTTGGATTTGTTTGTTTGTTTGTTTTTGAGAAACAGTCTCGCTCTGTAGCCCAGGCCGGTCCTGAACTCACTTTGGAGCCCAGCCTCAGGCAATCCTCCTGCCTCAGTGCTGGGATCACCGGTGTGTGCCATCACAGCCAGCTTGTATGGTGTGGGGGAAGTGAACCCAGGGCCTCGCACTTTCTAGGCAGGCGCTCTCACCTCTGAGCTACGCCTCAGTCCCACCATTTACTACAGTAAAAGATACATCACCTCTCATCTCCCTCACCATACTCCTTCTCCCTTCACACACACTTATCCCATCATTCTTAATTCTTTTCTTTGTACTAGTGATCACACTCAGGGCCTTCACATTGAGCTACACCCTTAGCCCACTTTTTGTATTTTTGGTTTTTTTTGAAGTAAGACCTCACTACGTCACTAAGTTACCCAGACTGGGCTTGAACGTGCCATCCTCCTGCCTCAGCCTCTCAGAATGCTAGAATTACAGGCCCGTGTCACCAGGCCCACCTGGCTTTACTACAATAAAAATTTTAAACTTAGACCTTCACTGTATTTTTTGATCATGCCCGTATCGCCTGCACACCATCTTCACATCCATTCCAGCCCCCTGTGTGCCAGGCCTGAACCACACCCGTGGGCTACGCGAAGCCCCACCTTCCCTCCTCTCCCACAGGGGGTGACGATTAACACGGGAACGCATCCAGATTGTAGGTCTTGAGAGCTGGACAGGTGGCACTGGGCGGGCAGCCTCCCTCTGAAAGTGAGGCCAAGCCCACGGCGGTGAAGGGGGTCCAGCGAGCACACAGGGAAGGGAAGGAGTCCCGAGCCAGGGCTGTGGTTGATTACAGAGATTCTGGAGCATCGGGGTCTGTGCGTGAAGGTTCTGGGCGTATAATCCGGAATGGCAGACTCTGTGTGTGTTTCTTTTGGTTTCGATTTTAAGCCAGAGGCTTTCTAAGTTGCAAAGTTGCCCTGGGTAAGCTTGAATTTAGGATTCTTCTGCTTCAGCCTCTCAGAGTGCTGGGATTCCAGGCCTGTACCAGCCCCCTTGGCTGTGTGTGTATCTGAAGAAGGTGCCGTAGGAAGCTGCCACATGGCAGATGGCTTGGGGCGGGGCGTCTTGTGTCCAGGTGGGCAGAGTGGGAGGGAGGTAACTGGGTAGGGTGTCCCGTGCCCTGGCCCACCCCAGCCCTGATGGAGCTCTCTCCCCAGGGCTGAGGGTGCGAGAGGTGCAGATCCAGGTGGCCCGGCAGCAGGTGGAGGAGCTCTTCGGGCTGGAGGACTACTGGTGCCAGTGCGTGGCCTGGAGCTCTGCGGGCACAACCAAGAGTCGCCGCGCCTACGTCCGCATCGCCTGTATGCCTCCCTGACACTGCCCGCAGCCCTGGCCCCTGGCCCCTGGTCCCTGATAGGGACGGCTAAATCAGCAGAGCCTCCCCCACATCCCTGGCTGAGGATGGCCACCTCGGTCAGACACCCGGGCACACTGATGCCAGCTCACAGGGGTTCTAAACCCAGACCCTGTGCCTTCTCTGGTCCCAGGATTTCTAATACCCTTTTCACTTATACAGGGAAACTTGGGGACTCCTTGCCCCATTGGACCACTGTGAGCTTAGGCTCCCAGAGTCAGGAATTTTCTTGGGTACACCTGGTAAAACCACAAACCTGCCCAGGTTGTTCCCAGACAATTCCCTTGGTGTGCCCTGCCCCTTAGTGGCTGCAGCAGGTACTGCAGGTCCCCATTTTGCCCACCTACCCCTTCTGACTTCGTCTTGGCACCTTCTTCCAGATTTACGCAAGAACTTTGACCAGGAGCCCCTGGGCAAGGAGGTACCCCTGGACCATGAGCTGCTTCTGCAGTGCCGCCCGCCTGAAGGGGTACCTGTGGCTGAGGTAAGCTAGATGTGGGCCTGCCAGCAGAGTTTAGAGCTTGGCACCAGGTGTGGTACCACAGCCTCCCAGAGCGTCCCTGAATCACAGGTGGGGAAGGCAAGGCCTGACACAGACAGGGAGCTCTCACCTCTGCAGCATGGTTCAGGGCCTCTGGGGCACACCCCAGGCCCTGTCCCCAGCACCCCCTGCCCTGCCAGAACCCAAGGCACAGCATGACAGACCTGTGTGCCCAGCACGTGCTCACCCATAGGTAGTGACACCTTCCCGTGCACAGATCCGGGAAGGAGAACCAGGCATGAGGACATGTGTCTGTCCCTGAGGACCCTGCAGTGCCTTCCGCCATGGAGTCAGCATTGTCTGATCCCACACTTTGCTCTGTTGGCTCGGTCCCTCCTCAGCCCTTGGCCTCCCCTGACTGGGCCCACAGACGAGCACCCCTGCGGTTGTGGCCCTGCGTGGGCCAGGCCTGGTGCACTGGTCTTCAAAGCAACCCGGCAGTGTGGATGGGGTCATTGCTTTGTAGCTAAGAATCAGAGTTCGGGGTGGTGAGGTGCCACCCAGGTGGGCAACTGTTAGTGCAGAGCTGGGGTTTGGCCCCGTGGTCTCTGCTCCTGATTCTCTGCCAGGATTTGGCCATGAAGACAGGGACTTGTACTGCACTGAGCCAGCCGCGGATCTTCTCTATACCCCAGGGCCAGGGTGGGGGAGGCAGATGCTCCTGTTCCCACTGCGCAGGTATACAGTAGAGGCCCTGCATAGTGAGCATCCTGCCAAGGCTGCCCAGCTGACAGGTGGTGCTCTGCCACTGTGTGGCCCTCTGGAGGTCCTGCCTCGTATCATGGCCACCGCATGTTCCTGCTCAGCACTTCTCCCTCTGCATCATGCCCGGGAACCAAGGACCCTGCCCCACGTCCTCACTGCTCAACCCGCTCCCATAGGTGGAGTGGCTCAAGAACGAGGACATCATCGACCCGGCCCAGGACCCCAACTTCCTGCTCACCATCGACCACAACCTCATCATCCGCCAGGCCCGCCTGTCGGACACAGCCAACTACACCTGCGTGGCCAAGAACATTGTGGCCAAGCGCCGGAGCACCACGGCCACTGTCATTGTCTACGGTGCGGCCCTGGGGTGACAGGGAAGAGAGGACCTGAGGCTACCTGCTTCCTCCTCTCCCTTCTGTCCTGGAGCACCCCCTGCATAGCTGGGGAGTGTGCAGCCCAGAGAGGGAGGTGAATTGACCAGGATCACAGATCAAAACGAGTGACCGAGACCAGCACTCCAGGTCCCAGCCAGGAGTACCTCCTGCCTCTCAGGGCCCCTTCGCTATCTCAGACCTCCTGGGATCCATAGTGCTAGCAGAGTTAGGGGCTCCTGGGCAGGGCACAGGACACACATGGGTACCAGTGCAGAACACCCAAGCCAGGACAGGGAGAGGAACAGCAGGTAGCTCTGAACCATGTGCATGCCAGGTGGAGAGCCCATGCCCTGTGCACAGCCCCGTGCTGGTCCATACTGCTAGCAGAGTTAGGGGCTTCTGGCTCCAAGAGCACAATGGGCAAAATGCAGCTGCAGAGACCAGAATGCTGTAGAAAGGGTCCTGCCCTAGGAGCCAGCCCCATACTGAGTCCCAGTTTCCCCACTGGAAGACCCTGGGTAAGTGCATGTTGCTGTCCCATGGGCCAGAGACTAGACAGTGACCAGCAGGCTCCCTTCGTGCGGGCTACCTGCTAGCATCCGAGTATCCAGCCCCTCAGGGAGAAAGTCTCACCAGGAAGTCAGGTCTCAGCAGCGGGCCATCGGGGGGAAGGGTACAGAGATAGAGGGTGATGGCCAACATCTCCACAGTGAACGGCGGCTGGTCCAGCTGGGCAGAGTGGTCACCTTGCTCCAACCGCTGTGGCCGAGGCTGGCAGAAGCGCACGAGGACCTGCACCAACCCCACCCCTCTCAACGGAGGTGCCTTCTGTGAGGGCCAGGCCTTCCAGAAGACTGCCTGCACCACCGTGTGCCCAGGTGAGGGCCACACACCCACCTGCCTAGGTGACGTGTGCCAAGTCAAGACAGTGTCCTCCCCCGGCACTGGCAGCTCAGGAGCTCACACTGGCTCAGGCCACCTGGGCTAGACTAGTGGCTGTCCTGTGACCCTTGCCCTACCCTCCTGGCCCTGAGTGTGGGACAGCATCCTATATGTTAACTGTTAGGGTGGACTGTGGCCACAGACCCTAGTGCTGCCAGCAGTCCCCTCCCTCCCTGTTCTCTTCTTCTCTGTGTAACCCCTTGTGCCCCATGCCCCTTTGATTGTGTGTTTGTGTGATGATGTGTTAAAAACCACCACTCTGGTCCCCCTGGGCTTGTGTCTTTTCATACCCCATTATGCACTGGGCTGTGACTGTAACAATCACCTTTTGTGTCTCTGGGTCTCTGTCCGCTGGGTACCTGTGACTGCCTGCCAGCATGGGGGCGTGCACGTGGCATGGGCTCTTCATGTGGCATGCATGTGGCCCCTGTTCCTCTCCCCACCCCGGCTTGGGTGTTCTGCACTGGTACCCATGTGCGTCCTGTGCCCTGACAGTGGATGGAGCGTGGACAGAGTGGAGCAAGTGGTCAGCCTGCAGCACCGAGTGTGCCCACTGGCGCAGCCGTGAGTGCATGGCACCCCCACCTCAGAATGGAGGCCGAGACTGTAGCGGGGCGCTGCTCGACTCCAAGAACTGCACTGACGGGCTGTGCATGCAAAGTGAGTCCCCTGGAATGGGGGGCTCTGGGTAGCGGGGGTGGGGGGACTCTGGAGCTATGAGGGGGACCTCCACACTCCCCCGACTGGCCCGAGGCCTCAGTGCCCAGCTGGCCTGGAGCCGCCCCAAGCATCTCTGCCACCGCTGCGTTCATCACCTGCTGTGCACCATGTCCCCTTGCCTTTCTGCCATCTTTTCCTGCCATCTGTGTCATTCATTGTCTTTCCCTTCATTTCCCTCAACAGATAAGAGAACTCTGAGTGACCCCAAAAGCCACCGTAAGTCCCCCTTTATGGCTGTCTTCTTTCCTCTGGGGACCCTGGTTCTCCCTGGCTGGCTTTTCTTGGGTGCGGGGTGCAAGGCAAGAAGAGTTGACCCTGGTACCAGCCCTGCCACGGGATATGCCCCTGCCCTCTCTCCCGGATAGGCAGGCAGACCTCGGCTGGTAGACAGAGCCTAGGGCACCCCCTTCTGTAATCCTCCTGGTATAAGACACAAAACTGACTCAAAACTGAAAAGGGACGTGCCCAGGGACTCATCCAGGAAGTAGTAGCAGAGCCAGGATTTGCACCTAAATATTTTTGTGGCCAAGGCTGGTGCTCTTAACCCAATGTTCTCAACCTTACTGTCTGGGACAAGCTGGGGCAGCACTACGTCCTCCCACCCTGGGCACTGCACCATCCACTCGGCCGTGCGTGGCCGTCTGCCCTGAATCGCCTCCCAAGTGGGGCTAGGCACTGTCCTCAGCCCCGAGGGGCCACCACCATAGTAATACGTCAGCAATAAAGCCTAGTTGGTAGATTGGCCTGTGGTAATTAAATCACAATTTCCTGATAATTCTGCAGTCGTAAAATCAGCAGTAAAGCCCTTGGCCCACCTCACCAGGGGACCAGGCTCGCGGCTGATTAGGGAGCGCAGATCACCAGGCAAGTGGTCCCCAGTGAGAGCAAGAACGTTAGGATGCAGAGCAGAGCCAGTGGGAGCCATCTCCACAAACGAAGGCTACAGCGGAGAGATGGAGGGAAATGGGCAGGTGTGGACGTAAACACCCAGTGCAGTCACAGAGTACTGTGTCCTAAGACCCAGGCTGACGCAAGGGCTTGGGGCAGTCCAGGCAAGGAAAGCCTGCCTCTCTGACAGCCCTCTGTGCAGGAGAGTATGGGCAGGTGCCTCCTTGAGCCCCCTAAAGAAGCCAAGGGGAAGAGCTGCCACCTTGCTAGCCGCCATCCTATCTCTACCTGAGCCTGCCAGTGTGGTGAGCACCAGCCATGTGTGGCCACTTGAACTGCATCTGTTAAAAAAATGGCTCCTCAGTTGTATCAGCCACACGTGGCTAGAGGCTACACAGACGTAGAGTATTTCCACCATCACATATATAAAGTCCTGTCAGCCACGCTTCTTTGACCCTGCCTCCTTCCTGCCTGGCCTCCTACAGGGGGAGGGACATGTTGCCATGGGTACCTCTCCACAGCCATCCTCCCGCCCACCTGCTGTCCTCCTGTCAGTTACCCCACATCGCCTCCATCTCATCCCACCCCCTCCCTCTCCACTTCGCACCCTCACAATGGGAAAAGAGCTCTTGGAATGGCCATTCGCAAAGATTTTGGGGCCCTTGGACCTTTGGTGGCCAAAGGCTGCAGGCCAAGAGTGAGATTCCGTAGGCTTTATCTCAGCTCCAGTGGGACAAATTGTGTGGCCTTGAGTCCCAAAACCACAGTCCCCCTTTGCCTCTTGAGCAGAGAGCGAGTTCAAGATCAGAACGGGGTTTGCCTCATCGTGACAGCAAAGCAGGGGTTGTAAGGTTATTGTACTAAGGAAGAGACGGCCCAGAGATGTCCCAGGCTTGCCTGAGGCTACCAGCCTGTTGAGGCCAGGGTCACACCAGAACTCGGCACAGTGACAGTCTGCTGCCCCAAGCCCTGGTCCTCTGCAGGACCCGACTGCCCAGGGCTGGGTCCCTGTCCTGTCCCTCACGCAGTGTTCCCATTCTGCAGCCTTGGAGCCCTCGGGTGATGTGGCGCTGTATGCAGGCCTTGTGGTGGGCATCTTCGTGGTCGTGGCTGTCCTCCTGGCAGTGGGGGTGGTGCTGTACCGCCGTAACTGCCGCGACTTTGACGCCGACATCACTGACTCGTCTGCCGCCCTCACCGGTGGCTTCCACCCGGTCAACTTCAAGACTGCGAGGCCCGGTGAGGGCTTGGGAAGTCCTGGGAGGACAAGCTGGGCCGGATCCCAGAGGGCACAGCAGCAGCTGCCAGGGCTAGGGTTCCTGACTCCTTCCTTCCCTGGAGTTGACCTGAAGCTTCCTGCAGTGGGTGACAATTTAACCTTTCCCAGCCGAACATTTGTGTGGAACAGGAAGGTCCTGGGAGACAGGAAGGGGCTGGGTCAGCATGGCAAGCCTGGGCATGACTATCATCCCCATTGCTGCAGGTAACCCACAGCTCCTACACCCATCCATGCCTCCCGACCTGACGGCCAGTGCCGGCATCTACCGTGGGCCTGTGTATGCCCTGCAGGACTCAGCCGACAAAATCCCCATGACCCCCTCACCCCTGCTGGACCCTCTGCCCGGCCTGAAGATCAAGGTCTACAGCTCCAGCACCACAGGCCCCAGGCCTGGCCTGCCCGACGGGGCCGACTTGATAGGCGTCCTGCCCTGTGGCACGTACCCTGGTGATGTCTCCAGGGACAGCCACTTCCTGCACCTGCGCAGTGCCAGCCTTGGCTCCCAACAGCTCCTGGGCCTGCCCCGAGACCCTAGCAGCAGTGTCAGTGGCACCTTTGGGTGCCTGGGCGGAAGGCTGAGCATTCCTGGCACAGGTGAGCTTCTGGCCCCTTATCCTGGCTCAGCACTACCTCTCTAGACAGACCTACCACCCACCCAGCACAAGACAGGCCCTCCCTCGTCCCATTGCTCAGGTGGGGAAAGAGGCCAGAGAGCAAGAAGAGACTCGGAGACAGAGACATCTGATGAAAGATGAGTTCATACCAGGTGTGATGGTGCAGACCTATAATCCCAGCACTCAGGTGGCTGAGGCAAGCAGATTGCAAGTTCAAGCCCAGCCTGGACAACTTAGCAAGGGTGTCTCAGAATCAAAAAACCAAAACATAGACAGCGGATGTAGCTCTGGGTTCTATCTCTAGCACGCCTCTTCCCCTGTCTGGGGTCCTCTAGGGGAGCCATGGACAAGCCACTCTCAGATCCTCAGTTTCCCTGTCTGTTCACTGGGCAATACCAGCCCCTCAGAGCTCAGTAGTCCTACAGAGTGCTGTCCTAGGTTCTGGGTGAGAGGGGTGGGGATGCCCATCTTGGGTTGCAAAACCAACAGTAGATAGTTTCCCCAGGTCTCGTCCTAAGCCGGGCATGAGGCTGCCACTGAGAGCAGGGTCAGAGGCCTGGCCTCCACTTGCATCCAGTCCCGGCCCTCCCCTAACCCCCATGCCTGTGGCTGGTGACACCGGTGTCTTTCTCTCCCTGCCCTAAGCCAAGGCCAAGCTGCCATCCCTGTTCTTTTAACACCTCCCATCACACACTCCCGCCTCTCTCTCCCCCAAGGGGTGAGCCTGCTGGTGCCCAACGGAGCCATTCCCCAAGGCAAGTTCTACGAGATGTACCTGCTTATCAACAAGGCAGAAAGCACCCTGTGAGTACAGACCCCCACCTGCCTGCTACCCTGGCCTGGCTGTCCCCCCTATTCCCGCTGCCCACCCACACTGGGCTCACAGGTCACCATCTCCCCTGATAAGCCGGATCTCGGGGCCCAGGTTACCAGAAAAGCTTTCATCTTAGCACATCAAATTCAAAACATGCAAAGCCAGCACTATAAATCATACAGCCAGATAGCAACGGACAGAGTGGCTATGAGAAGCATAAAAGGCTAGTAACCTTGCTACGTAAAAAGCTTTTATGAGCAAATAAGAAAAATTCAGTGTCATAGTACAAAAGTGGACACTGTGGCTAGGGGTGTAGCTCAGTGGTTAGAGTGCTTGTGTAGCAAGCATAAGGCCGTAGGGTCAATTTCATAGCAACACATAAACTGGGTATGGTATGATGGTGCATGCATATAATCCCAGCCCTTGGGAGGCTGAGGCATGAGGATCTCGGTGATTTTGAGGCCAGCTTGGGCTACATAGTGAGTTCAGGACTAGCCTGGACTACAGAGAAAGACCCTGTCTCAAAACATACATACATACATGAATGGGCTCAAGGTAGGAACCAACAATTTATACACGATCTCTTTTATACAGAGTAGTCAGAGGTTTTTGAGGACACAGTCCACCTAATTCAGTCTCTGAAGAAAAGTAGTGAGACTTTGGGAGGGATCATTTTAATGACTAAAGAATCTAGAGTGATTTTTTTTTTTAGATGATGTCTTTCTGCTGCCAAGAGCCCAAGCGTGCACTGTCCCGGGCATGCTGGGAGGCACCAGCTCTCCAGAGGGCAGTTCAGCAACGTCTGCTTCCCTGCCCCTCTCCTTTCCCATGAGGCCAGGCAGGCTTGAACCTGGGGTTCTTCTGCCTCACCCTCCCAAAGTGAAGGTTTATGTCACTTTTCCGGCTCCCTCTCTCTGTCCCCGGGAGCTCTGGAGCCCGGAGCAGCAGAAGCCTGCCCTTAGCCCTGGCTGCGGGCAGAGCTGGGCCTGCTGGGACCTGTGCCTCTGCAGAGCTCTCGGGGCCGCCCCTCACTGCCCCTTCCCACTTCTGTCTGCCCCCAGCCCACTCTCGGAAGGGACCCAGACAGTATTGAGCCCTTCAGTGACCTGCGGGCCCACGGGCCTGCTGCTGTGCCGCCCCGTCATCCTCACCGTGCCCCACTGTGCCGAAGTCAGTGCCGGCGACTGGATCTTCCAGCTCAAGACACAGGCCCACCAGGGCCACTGGGAGGTGAGGAGCTAGCCGGGGAGGCCACACAGCCCCTATCCTCTGGCCCAGCCCTTGTCTCACTGGCCACCCCATTCCCACAGGAAGTCGTGACACTGGATGAGGAGACCCTGAACACCCCCTGCTACTGCCAGCTGGAAGCCAGGTCCTGCCACATCCTACTTGACCAGCTGGGCACCTACGTGTTCACGGGCGAGTCCTATTCCCGCTCGGCTATCAAGCGGCTCCAGCTGGCCATCTTCGCGCCGGCACTCTGCACCTCGCTGGAGTACAACCTTAGGGTCTACTGCCTAGAGGACACGCCTGTGGCCCTGAAGGTGGGCGCCGTGCAGGGCATCACCCCAGCAGCCAGCGGCAGGGCCCCTGCCCACCTCACATCCTCTCCTAGATTGATAGAGAGCTTAAAGCTGCTGCAGCTGTGCTGTAGTTAGGTGGGCAAGAGGCCGAGGGGCGGCAGTGGCCAGGAAATGGGGCTGGACTCTCTTCGGTGCATAGAGTCGACAGACCCAGACCTGGGGGTCAGAAGGGGAGCTCAGGGCCAACAGTATGGAAAAATGAGTAGCAGGGACTGCAGCATAGCTCAGTAGTTAAAGTGTTTGCTTACCAAGCACAAGGCCCTGGGTTCAATTCCCCAGCACCACATAAGCTGGGCATAGAGGCACATGCCTGTAATCCTAACACTTTGGAGGCTGAGGCAGGAGTTCCATGAGGTCTATGCCAGCCTTGGCTACATAATGAAGTCAGGAACAGCCTGGCCTATAGAACAAGACCCTGTCTCAGAAAAATAAATACATAAAAATAAAAATGAGTGAGCAGCAGAGAGGAGTCACTGGGGCAGAGAAAGGGGCTGAATGTGGCTGTGGGAGCCTGTGCAGGCACCGGCCTTCCCGCCAGCCTCCGAGCCCCTGACCCAACCCCTACCCAGTCCCCAGTCCTTCCATCACATCTGCTACCCCCGCCCCCCAACAAAGCCTCTTGGTCCCTCCCGTGGCTCCCGACCTGCTCCCCCCAGCCTGGGCTTGGCCTGCTGGCTTCTCATCTCCAACTCTGTGGGGTGCACTGATGCAAGGTGTGTGAAAAGGCCCCAGGAGAGAGAGGAGCCTCTCCTGAAATTTCCAGGAGGCCGCAGCAGCTGGGGGCGGGGGGTGCTGCTGTATCTCCTGGGGCTGGGCTTCTGTCCACCTGCCAGAGAGAGGTGTGGGGACCAAGAGGGAAGGGAGCACACTTTCTCTTGGCAGCACTGGTTTTTAGCCTCTCAGCTGTGCATCCATCCACCTGTCACACCCGTGCGGCCAGCACTTCCCCGTCTTTCTTTTCGACTATCTTGTGTCTTTCCCCCATGTTCGTCTGTGTATAGCCTGCTCATTTGCACATTCACCTGTTCACCTGTCTAAATCTACCAGCTATCCACACATCTGTCCCCTTGTTCCAGCAATACACCTGTGTGCCCCATCATCTGCATGCCCCCCCTTCTATCCCCACTGGCTGGTCACTCTCCCAACCATCATTTTGTCCACCTGATGCATGGGTCAGGTGGATCCTGTGCTCTGCACCTGTGGCCCCTGCCCCACCCCAGCTGCAGCGGGAAAGGGCACGTGGCCAAGTGTGATGATTCCTGCTTCTATCCCCGGCCCACAGGAGGTGCTGGAGCTGGAGCGGACCCTGGGCGGCTACCTGGTGGAGGAGCCCAAGCAGCTACTGTTCAAGGACAGCTACCACAACCTGCGCCTGTCCCTCCACGACATCCCCCACGCCCACTGGAGGAGCAAGCTGCTGGCCAAGTACCAGGTGAGGTCCGAGCCGCGGAGGGAGAGGACCAGGGCCCTACCAGCTCAGGCCCCCTGCCCTGGGCTATAGCTTTGTCCCTCTCTGCTGTCTCTTACGGACACAGCATCCACCATTCCCAGTGATCATGTTCCCAACCATGGACAGGCACACACACTTCTGCCCCTTCACACCCCCTGTCCAAATGCGCATCGTCCTCAGGAGGCCTCACCATCTGCGTGTGCGTGCCTAACCAGCTGGTCACATTCACAGTGGTAGTTTTGTCATTCTGCCCTACCCTGCACCATATGACACCGTCGAGTCCCTGAGGTGGGCCTGTGTACACTCACTTTAGTGCCTTGCCCTCCCCCGCTCCCTTCTCTCAACGCCGTCCTGGACTCAGGGGCCCGATATGACCTGACTGGTCAGCTAGGGGCCTGGACCCGCCCTTTTCCCTCTTTGCACCCTCCTCGAGGCTGGTCTCACCTGCAGCCCTGACCCTCCCTCCTACAGGAGATCCCCTTCTCTCACATTTGGGGTGGCAGCCAGAAGGCCCTTCATTGCACCTTCTCCCTGGAACGGCACAGCCTGGCGTCCACCGAGCTCACCTGCAAGGTCTGCGTGCGGCAGGTGGAGGGTGAGGGCCAGATATTCCAGCTGCACACCACGCTGGCCGAGGTGAGGGCCCTGGCTCCTGTCAGGGCTGGGGGACGTGGCACACAGATCCTGGGGGCCTGCCTTGCCTGGGTGGGTGGAAGTGTCCTTTCACCTCTCCAGTTGGGGTGAGAATTGATCAATTTTTGGCCAACAGCCATCATTGACTGAGTGCCCTGAAGGTATGTGGCATGTGCCATGTGACATAACATTATTCATGCCACCGGGGAGACAGTTGTCATGATTCCCATCTGCAGAATGAGAAAAGCAGATTCTAGGCGGGACAAATCTTTGAGCATAGAGCACTTGGATTTGAACCCAGGTCCAGGTGTCTTAAGCTGTGTCTTTAAATGCCTAACACCAAGTTGAGGCATAAAAAAACCTGAGCCACCCAGGGTGTGCTCCAGAATGACAATGCCAGGTCCTTCTTTAGGTGAAGTATGCAGAGCCCTAAGCGCAGGTCTAGGCCCATCTCTGCCGCCCACTGCCATGTGGCCCTGGGCAAGTCAGTTCCTCTCTCTAGGCAGCGGCGGCGGCGGCTTCTTCTTCTTCTTCTTCTTCCTTCTTTCTTCTTTTTTCTTTCTTCTTTTTTGGAGACAGGGTCTCGCTCTGTAGTCTAGGCTGGTGTGAAACTCACTGTGTAGCCAAGGCTGGCCTTAAACCCATAGCAATCCTCCTGTCTCAGCCTCCTGAGTACTGAGATTAAAGGCATGTACCTGGCTAATTTTTATGTGGTGCTGGGGAATCGAACCCAGGGCCTTGTGCTCTCCTACCCAGTGCTTTGACTACTAAGCAGCCATGGCCGATGCTCCCGAGGCCTCCCCATCATAAGGCTGCGTCAGCATTTCCCCCAAGCAGGTGCTACCACAGTGCAGCCCTTGGAAACCGGCCCTCCGGGGAGGTGGGAGCATTGGGGCCTCTCAACACTTGCAGTCCCAGGTAGGGAGGCCCAGGGGACAGATCCCAGCACTGTGGCACTCTCTCTTCCCTCGCCCTAGACACCTGCTGGCTCCCTGGATGCCCTCTGCTCCGCCCCGGGCAGCACCGTCACCACCCAGCTAGGCCCCTATGCCTTCAAGATCCCACTGTCCATTCGCCAGAAGATATGCAACAGCCTCGACGCCCCCAGCTCGCGCGGCAACGACTGGCGGCTGTTGGCTCAGAAGCTGTCCATGGACCGGTAAGCGTCCCGTCCCTCGACCAGATCTCACCTCCCCTTCCTTCATCCTCAGGGTCCCACGGGGACAGGCAGGGCAGGCATCCCATCTATCCGGGGCCAGCTCCCAGCTCGGCTTCCCTTTCACCAGCTGATCAGGAAAAGCTTAAATTGGATGTGCCGAGTCTGACGACGCTGGTCCTTCTAGACGTGCGTGCTCAGAGCCCTGGCCCTGGCGGAGGCAGGCTGTGGCCAGCATGCTTCAGAGCCCTGCTGGCCTTCTGTGGGGCAGGGGACTACTCCACGGGCCATCTCCTGGGGTGGCCAGGGCATTGGATGCAGCCTGGATGCCAGCCAGGTCTGGCTACCTTCGGCACCCCAGAGCTCCCCGGGCATAGCTGAAGCAGTGTCACTGTATACAGTGGCAGTAACAACAAAAGTTTTGTTTTTTGAGGCTCTGAGGATCGAACCCACGACCATTGCATTGAACTACGATCCCAGCCCTTTTCTTGCTGTTTATTTGAGATAGTCTCCCTACTATGCTTAGTTGCCCAGGCTGGGCTCGAACTTGCCTCGGCCTCTCAGAGTGCTGGGATTGCAGGCCTGCACCCCCAGGCCCAGATAACAAATGAATTTATTGGGGGGAAAGATGTTTAATCAGCCTGCCCTGAGTAGATGCTATGACACAGTAAGACATCTTTCTAGAAGTGAGGGTGACCTACAAGTACCAGGGGTATTTTAGCGTCAAGACCAGAAGGGAACAAAGGCAGGAGACTGGGAGAAGGGTAATGGCCAGGCTTGGACAGAACCTCCTGGTGCCAGTGTCTTTCCAAAGCTTGGGTCTTGTCTGCAACCCTGGGAGGTGCCTGTCCTCAGCCCCATGTTACAGAGGAGACCGAGGCTCAGGGAGGTGCCACACAGGGTTTGGACCTGATCTGCAGATCCTCCACTGTGGCCTCTCGGGGGACTCCACGGCTCCTCTCCTTCCTCCACCAGGTACCTGAATTACTTCGCCACCAAAGCGAGCCCCACGGGGGTGATCCTGGACCTCTGGGAAGCGCTGCAGCGGGACGAGGGGGACCTCAACAGCCTGGCGAGTGCCTTGGAGGAGATGGGCAAGAGCGAGATGCTGGTGGCCATGGCCACTGATGGGGACTGCTGAGTGCCCGGAGCTGTGGGCGGGCAGGGACGAAAACCTGGTCTCAGCTGTCCCCCAGCTTTCACAGAGGTGCTCCTGTCCTCCTCCTCCTCCCCTGCTCCAACCCCTAGACCGTGACCAGCCTTAGAGAAATCTGTGTTTCTGAGAGGCCTAGTGTCCCTTCATCTCCTGCCATCTCTCCCGGAGCTGGGCGCTGGGGTGGGCTGAGGCCTCTGGTGGCCCTCCTCCTGTCCCTCTCCCTGTGACTTCTACGGGTTTCAGTTCCGTTTTCACTTTCTGCCCCGGCTGCTGCGGGTTTCTCCTGCCCTCCGCCCCCCCACCCGTCCCCTTTCCCTTGCTGAAGAGTCGAGTCTGGTTCCACAAACTGCTTTCTCCCATCTGCAAGGAAAAGGAAAAAAGGAAGAGCCTCCAGTGCTGGTGGGGCTCAGAGAAGAGGAAGACACCAGAACCACCAGGGAAAAGACAAACCCAGTTTCTTAGGAAACGCAAATGATTTATTATCCAGATACTTGGATAAGTCCTTTTTAAGATAGAAAAAAAAAAAAAAAGAAAACGAAAAACAAAAAGAAAAAAAGAAAAACTTTTTTCCTGAGAGAGAGAGAGAGAGAGAGAGAGAGAGAGAGAGAGAGAGAGAGTGTGTGTGTGTGTGTGTGTTCACGCCCAGGTGTGTTGGGAGAAGAGACTGAATAGGGAATGCTTTGCAGCTCATGAATCCATCTTGGACCGAATCTTGATAGGGCTGTTGTTTCCCCAGCTGTGCAGGGAGCAGGTCAGGCAGGGTTTGGGCCAAAGCCCCAAGTTGCCCTCTGAGGTCTTTCTGGTATTGGGGTCGAGCCCAGCTGCATCCCCCGCTCTTTCTTCATTTTGATTTTGAGAGAGGGTGTTGCTAAATCACTAAGTGGCCTGAGCTGAGCTTGAGCTTGGTATTTGTATCTCAGTAGGCCTGCGGCGCTGGGCCCGGCTCCCAGCCCATTTTGGTTTTTGATTTTGAGACAGAGTCTCACTAAGTTATCCAGCTTGGGCTCAAACTTGGAGTCCTCCTGCCTAAGCCTCCCGGAGTGCTGGGAGACCTGGGCCACTGGGCCCAACCCCTCTCTAAAATCTTTAAACAGAAGCTGAATCCATAAAGCCAGGGAGCCTGAGGACGGGAGACTGCCCTGTCTCAGGCAGACACCCAGGGCGCCTCTGGGCCCCTGGGAGCCCTGACAAAGAGGCTGCGGGTGGGGGTCCTGGCAGGCCGGGCCCAGCAGGGAAGTGGGCTGGAAAGCCATTTTCTCAGCTCTGCTCTGCATGTGCCTCCTTCGTCTCCACCGTAGCCAGGGGAGGGGGGGGGGGGGGGGGGGGTGGTTGGAAGTGGCCTTGGCAAATGGCCAGGGTTCCCAGGGGAGGACCTGGCACCTGCCCTGACCCCAGACTATTCCAGGAGTCAGGAGGGAGCAGCATCAGGGCCCTTCCAGCTGGCTGACAGTAGTGGGGGTCAGGATCTGCAGAGGCCACAGAGGCCTCATCAAAGGCTGTCCCTTGGCATCCAAGGCCAGGCAGGTGCCAGCTGGGTACCAGTCCCAGGCCTTGCCCTAGCAAGGCCTTGGGCAGCCATGGGACCAGCCTGGGCACATTCCGGCCTTTGAAAGTCTGTTCTCCTGAGGGGGCAGGTTTGGGGCTATAGTTCTGCCAGTGTCCCCAGCCTTGGTCTCTGCCAGGGACTTGGGCTCTTGGGGCCCAGGGCTGGGAGCCAGGTGAGGCCCTGCCTGAGTGCCAAAGATGCCCATCCTGTGAGCCCAGCCTCAATGGCCACTGCTAGCCAAGCACAGGTCCCTGCTGGTGGTAGCTTGGGCAGCCCAACCAGCCTGGATCATTTGGGTCCCTGCTGGGCCCCACTGGTGCCATTCTGTCACAGGTTCCAAAATGCTACCTGTAGCTTGGGGTTCTGGAGACAGGAAGTGAGTTCCAACTCTACCAGGAAACTGCTGTGTGGCCTCAGGCCTATCACTGCCTTCTCTGGTCCTTCGTGTCCTTCTTATGGCTGGAAGCGCGCCTCGCCCCAGCTTCTCTGGGTCTCTGGACTTCAGGGGGGAAACCTTAGCAGCTAGAAGCTGATAGCTTTCTGCCTGGATGGAGGTCACTCTACATTCCCAATTTCAGGATTTGGGTCGTAAGTTCCGGAGCACAAGGCTCACTCGAGCTTGGTCAGAAGAGCCCCGAAAGCATTTGCCAATTCCTTCCATCTGCAGAAGCTGCTGTGGCCACGTCCCCCACTGCCAGCCAGGCAGGGCCAGAGGTTTCCATTCATTCCCTGCTGCGGTAGCTGAGGTGTGCCTTGGCCCTGCAGGGCAGGCACATAGGTTCATCTCTCACCTCTGGGGTATGTGTGTGTGTTTGTGTGTGTGTGTATGTGTGTGTGTTTGGGCACACCAGAGTGCCCCTCCAGTGTGTGCATCCGCTGCCACCTGTGTGTGGCATGTGGCCTCTGTACCCTGGAGGCTGCTGTGCCTGCATTCCGCCCGCCCTGAGTCCACAGGGTCATGTACCTCCTATGTGCCTCTCCCCTGCCTTCTGCAGGGTCCTGGGCCTGGGGACCCTCCTCATCTCCTGGACCAGCCATGGCCCTTTGGTCCCCTGCCCCCGGCTCCTAGGCGGCTAAGCCAGGTCTTCCCGAGAGGAGGCAACCTGGAGCTTGGGTGCGAGGGACAATTTTGGGTACAAAGGGCTGGACCCTGCCTGGGCCATGTCTTGGCTCTCGATCCAGGGGTGCAGGACTCCAGGGATGGCCCCCCACCCCACCTCTGTTCATTCTGTAAACTACAGCCTGTAAATAACAATTAGCATTCCTATTGTCACAAAATTAATTTTTATGAAATAAATTATATTTCCTAGTCTGATAAAAATCCAGGTTGTCCTCTGCTGTCTTCTCAGCTGTTACTGGTGGTTGGGGGCGACTGGCCTGCTCTTTCCAAAGAGAGAAATAAATTTCAGAGCCTGTGCCAAGTCTGGATCTGATCTGGTCGCAGTCCCTGCTCTTGGTGGGTCAGTGCTCGTGGAACCTATATGTGAGTTAGGCATTTGCACCTGCCAGGGCTACATCAGGGGACAGAGGAGTGACACACGTGAGGCCCAGGTCCCTCTCTGCCTCCCAGTTCAGAAGAGTCTCTCCCACTGGGGCTAGAACTGAGGAGTCAACTCAGGACCCTCCCGAATGACTGAAGAATATTGTGTAAGCCGAAAAGGACTGAGGAGGAGGACAGTGTGACACTGTTCCTACATACAGCACAGGTTTGGTTATGTTTTGAGACAGGGTCTCACTCGGTAGCCCAGGTTGCTCCTTAGCTCACTATGTAGTCCAGACTGGACTTAGAGAATTCCTCCTGCCTCAGCCTTCCAAGTGCTGGGATTACAGGCATGTGCCGTGTCCAGCTTATGTGGTGCTGGGGAAGCAAACTCAGGGCTGGGATCCCGAGATTGTCTTGAAACACTTCACGGGCTAAACCGGAGCCACTTGGTGGCAATTTGCTGGGCAGTGGCTGCCGTGGGAAGGTCTGAGTGTGCTGTAGTTCAGGGGTGTGCAAGGGGTGGGGGTTGGGACGGGGTCCCAATTCCCTGACCCTCTCAGCGTACTGAGAAGGGGCAGTGGGTGGATGCTTTCCCAGGGAGACTCCCAGCAACTTCCCTCCCGGCCTCTCCAAGGGACCGTGGCCATGGCAGATCCTCTGCGGCAATCTCTGCTGGCCCTAGAGTCCGTTCCCAAGCTGCCAGCACCCGGCCCAGAACTCCAGGGCCACCCTGTGAAGACGCTGGCCACCTGGCGCAGAGGCTGCAGCTGAGGACAGCAGGACCCTTCGAGGCCCCTCTCCTAGACTTCTAGGGTGGCAGAGGCCACCGTGGCTGACATCTAACTCATCCTCACTTGATGCCAAAATTCCCCACCACTGGCAGCCCAAATGGGCTTTCCCAGTTTCTGCTTTTATGCTTCTGGAGACAGGGAACTCACTCTTTCCTAAAAGTGACAACAGCAACTGGCTTGCTTCCCCCCCCCCCCCCCCCCCCCCCCCCCCCC